>NDXB01001415.1:0-15227 GCA_002631895.1 Agapornis roseicollis
GAAAGGGGGGTTGAGTGAGTGAACGAGCTGTGTGGTTGGTTGGGTTTAAAACACGACAGAGGTATAGGCCAAAACTGAGCCAGTGAGTGTTAACAAATACATAGAATTTGGTGCCAGTGTTCAAGTCCATGGATACATTAAAACCTTTTTTCCTAAAATAATTTTCTAAAACAAATACATTAATTAAGGATCCATAAAAGAAGACTGAAAATTCTATTTATTTTCTTCATCCCATGTTCACAGTGGGAGTCAGTCTGTGACAATTGTTTTGCAAGGCATTATACATATGTAGTACAACATTTTGCATGCATTTCTCTAGCATTTACTTTTTCAAGTGAAAGTGTGGAGATTCTCAGTCTTTATAGAGTTAGTTTACAGGGATTACAGCCAAGACTTTGAAATTTCCTGTGTCTACTCCCTTGGATGTAATCCAGAGTGTATCCTTCAGACAAGTATGGTGATCTGGCAGTTCCTGGTACTATTTTGTACTGAGATGAAAACTGCTAGCCATGGCTTGGTACAGCACACTTTGTCACTTTGTTCAATAAGGGACATCAGGAAGCCTTGCTGACAACTTTAGTATAAATTCCTCACTAGTTTACAGAGCTACATAGTAACACCATTTTGCTGATCTCATATTGTTGCATTTTATTTTTCAAATACCCACCTGGGGTTGCTTGCTAACATGTGTTAGGCAGAATGGTTTTATTTTCTTAGAAAAGACTGTATTTTGCAAGAAATCCGGTGGGTTTTGCAAACATCCTTGAATGAAAGCTGTACTTTTCCACCACACATGACATATGCCAAGGAGACAACTGTTCTTTCTGCACCTCTTTGCTTCTGTGGTATCTTTTGTTAGATAATCATGCAATAAAAACGAACATAGCTGCTTTGCTTTACAAAGCTGATTACGAAAGTTGACTTCTTGCATATTCTCAGTGCAGCTAAAACATTTTTTGAGTTCTCTACATAAAGTTGGTGATATACTGTAAAAGACTGATATTGCTACAAAAATAAGAGATACTCAAGTTAAAAAAGAGAGATCTGATAGCATTTTCATTTTCACATTTTATATAACTGTTTTAACACTTTTTCTTTTCCTTCTTACTCATCTGAAGTTTTCCCTGTTGTCCCAGAATATAAGGGATGGAAATAAGCACAGAGGAGAATTATAGTGCAAACTTAATTTTTTTTAGTGGCTATTTTTAGGACAAATCTTTCCTATAAAATCCACACACTTGCAAGAAAGTGACTCAATATTTTAAGTGAATAGCACTACTAAGAATAAACCACATGCACAAATTTTATATTCAAGTGAGTCTTGCTTATTTCACCTCTCATGTATATTCATACACATGGGTATAATATGGGTATATTATAGTATAGAGTAAATTACATACACAGTGCACACTATATCTCTGTGGATCTTCAAATTGCTGAAAAATCCTACCTGCAGCCTTTTTTAAAGGTTTAAAATACTTTGCTTTGCCACAGAAAAATCCATCAGTAAGATTTCAAACACACTGAAGCTAAAGAATTTTAAATAACTTTGATAAGCAACGGAGTCACAGCATCTGGTCACACACTGAGAACAACATGTTGTTAGGCATTGGCCTCTTCAAAAGTCTGCTTGGAAATGTCCTGTGGGATAAAGGCTCTGGAGGGAAGAAAGTCCAAAAAAGCTGGCAAATACTAAAGGATCACCTCCTCCAAGCTCAGGGGTGGTCCATCTCAATGAATATGGACTCAAGCAAAATTTTCAGAAAGCCTACGCATCTGAACAGAGCTCCTAGCCAAACTTAAACACAAAAAAGAATTATACAGAGGATGGAAGCAAGGACAAGGAACATGGGAGAAATACAGTGACATTTTCTAGGCATCCCAGGATGACGTTAGGAAAGCCCAAATGGGATTAAATCTGGCAAGGGACATCAAAACCAACAAGAGTTTCTATAAACAAACAGGCAACAAAATGAAGACTACAAAAAATCTGGTCCCACTGCTGAACAAGATGGGGTATCTTGTTACACAGGATACAGAAAAGACTGACGTGCTAAATGTCAGATCAGCCCTCAGGGATCCCAAGTCCAAGAGACTGTGGGAAAGGCTGGAGCAAGAAATATTTGTCCTTGGTAGAAGAAGATCAGGTCAGGAAATACATATGCTAACTGGTGACAAATAACCCATGGGCCCTGATGGGATGCATCCACACCTGCTGAGGGAAGTGGCAGTTGTTACTGCAATGCCACTGTTGATAATATTTGATCAATCATGGCAACTGGAAGAAGTGCCTGAAGACTTGAGGAAAGCAATAGTAACTTCTGCCTTCCAGAAGGGCAAGAAAGAGGACCCAGGGAACTACAGGCTGGTCAGTCTCACCTCAATCCCTGTGAATCATCATTCTGTGATGATAAGAAAAATGGTATAGATGATGCTGGGTTGCATCCATTCTTGGATACTTGGCTAAGCAGGAAATTCATGCCAAAGCTCCAATGTAGAAAGGCAACACCCAGAAGGAGCAAGCATGGACAGATCATAAAGGAGGAAAGGTACATTTGCTAGGCACATAGGGGTGGTGTCAGGAAGGCCAAAGTTGAAATGCAGAACATTAGAGATAACAAGAAGAATCTCTATAACTACACTGGCAGTAAAAAGCTGAAAAAAGAAAACATCAGTCCATTGATGGGACAAGAAATCCAGTAGCAGCAGATAAAGATAAGGCTGATGCATTCAGTGTCTCTTTTTTGTTTAAGTTTCAACAGTGAACTCTCTTAGGCTTCTGTGTTTAGAGGGGTAGTGGATGGAGTCTACCAGAAATGGATGAGGATGGAGTTAGGGTTTGCTTGGGTAACTTGACTTGCACAAGTCTGCAAGACATAACAGGCAGCATCTGAGGGTGTGCACAACTATGCAAGACTTCTCTCTATCACTTTTAAAAGGACTTGGAGACTGGGGAAGCCATATTGCATTCATCTCCAGGGAAATACAGGCTGGTCAGCCCCTCTTTTGTCATTGGGAAAATGATGGAGCACAAGCTCCAGATTCTCCACTCTTCCATCCCTTCAGCCTTTGCTTCCTCCTCTGGTTGATAGTTATTTTAGTTGAAAATTTTCCTGATCTTACTTAGCCACATTTTTATTTAAATAACCTCATCATTTTTTACCTCATTAAAAAAGTAGGTGAGGTCTGTAAAAGGAATTCTATTAATCTCTGCATGTTAAGTATCTGCCTGGGGTGCTAGCTATCCAGGATCAAACTGCTGAGCTTCATTCTCCATCTAGAGGAGAGAGCTGCAGATCAAAACACAGCTTAAAAACAATGCTGATCAAGTGACAATGCTCTCACAGTAAGATTCCTCAGTGCCAGCAGAGACTAAGTAATCCAAATGAAGAGAGGGATGGGCAGTAGGACAGTCTGACAAAAGGAACACACTTTCTTTGTATCTTTCTTCAATATGAAAAATTCTCTTAACAAACAGTTACTCACTTTATTTAGTATGCAATATGAAACTAAGATGCAAAAAATGCTGGTGGTACACAGTCAAGTATAGCATGGACTGCAGGTGAGCCTCTAGCAAGGTCTGCACTGAGGTTGCAGGCTGACTGCTCTCATACTGAATGAAATCTGTACAAAATTATGCAGGTTGAGCTGCTTGTGACAGATTTTCAGAGCTATGTGGTAGTGCTCACTGCAACCCACTGCCTAACAGGACTCACATACAGCCCTTAGTGCATCATTGGTTTAAAAAATACACATTTTGTACCATGCTTCTTTTGCTCTTTTATAATCAGGAAAGTAGGGTATAAATCGACGCGTGCTACCTTAAAATGAGCAAAACTAGAGAAGCTACAAAAAGGCTTCAAAACAAAAGGAATTATTTTTAGAAGGTTGCAGAATGGTTTATAAGAGCTGCATAGAGCTTCTCTTAGTAAATGTCGTAATAAAGGTTCATTGATTAAAAGAAATTGGCTCTATTGCTCATAATAGCATGTCATTGATTGAAAAGCATTGCCTGTAATGGTTTCCTCCAAAGCAGCATCTGTTATGTATTAACCTTTCAGCCTTCAGAATCATGGGATATGAATTTCTTGCTCAAACTACTGGTCAGATGACCCATCTATGACATTTAATAAATTGCAGCTCAGCATATAGGTTCAAGACTTCATAAAAACAGGGAGAAACGCATTATAAAAAAGGCACGTTTTCCATGATACATGATACAACTCAGTCCTTTATGTTAAAACAACAAAATCAACTAAACTCAGAGTGTAATCTCTGTTTTATTAGAGCTACCAAGCAAATATTAAAATAATCATCCAGGCTTTAATGGTAAACAGCAATGTAATGATTGAACTTTGAATGAAAGAAAATCTGACGTATCTAGTTTATTGGGAAAAATCATGCAAGCACAAGACTGCTTTGATAATCATCTTTGTGCTGGTTAAAATGATGCATTTACCTATCAAGCTTACATTAGCTGTAGTGTGCTCATATATGGTCCTCTACTGTAACTTTATTTTTTTAATATTTAAAAATTGTCTCATAAAAACATAATGATAGTTTTGCTATAGAGATTAGGATGTTTTCAGTCAGTCTGTGAAATATGCTTTATATGTTTATTTTTCTTTCTTTGTAGAAGTTATCTGCACATCTTAGATTCAGATTTAAACTAGCTTAACTTGAAATTAAATACTGTGTGAGCAGGAAGCTGACATTATTAAAAATAAATTTAATTTTTTATCTAATAAGACCTGTTTCAAAATAATTCACTGCCTATCTTACTGAACAGTTGTGGTATAAACAATATTTTAGCTCTTAAAGAGATTTGTGTTTGTGACTATACAGCACAATAACTGATACAAAATGCAAAAATGAAAAATACCTAGTAGCAAACTAGGTATTAAAATAGTTTATTAAAAATTAATTTTTAAGAGGTTTGTCAGGGATTCCAGTTCAGGAGTTAAATGGAGTCTTACTTTAATAAAGACAAATATCTAGGTTTTAAGTAGTACAGAAATTAGAAGTATCTGAGCCATGTAATAGGAACATAAGTGGTTCAGGAATAAGAAGGAAAGACAACATGGTGCTGTTAATATGCTCTGGTGCAAATATAATGGCTAATACTGAACAGCGTGGGCAAGACAGAAAAGCAGAAAAAGCAAAGAACAATTAAAAAAAAGAAAAAGGATAACTAAAACCAGTGGTACATGGGAAATTTGTGAGAGTGGTGTATTAAGAATGCTGAAAAAGGAAATATGAGGAATAAAAGTAGTAAAGGACTAATGTATCCTCAAGGAGGGTCACTCAGCTCGACTTCTTGTCAAGTAGATTATCTGCATGCAGCAGAGAGCACAGGAACAGCTGATAACTAGCTGGGAATCCAAAGCTCTAGCTGGGAATGGCACGGTGCTGAGATATTTTAAAATCCTGAAGTATAAGGTCCAGATAGGCAAAAGTATTTATATTCTTAAAGTGAGATTTAGGCTGCTAAATCTAACAGTATCAACCTGACCTCAGTACACAACTATACCTTAATGACAGTCATCTAAACTCATTCATGCCCACTTTACAGATGAAAATTTTGGGAGTGCTCTGGGTAATTCTTTGTACTTAAACTCTTGAAAGGTCTGAAAAATCTGATCATTGCATAAGCTTAATAAGGACCAAGAAATTAGACATTTCTCGCACACAGTCCTGTAAGGATTAAGTCCAGGAGTTGAGCTCAGAGCCACCTGTCACAAATCTGAACATTCAAGTTCCTTAACAAAAGCAATAGCAATGGCTATATCTTTTAAAACACAGCAGGGAATGAACGGACTTGAAAAAACTGCTGTTGCTTCCCGTAGTTTATAACTGTCCAGTATCTGCAACTGATTCTATATCCCCCTCTTCTTGGGGTTCGGGTCCACATACCTCATCCGTGAGAAGAATATTATTGAAACTACCAGTCAATAACATAGTCTGGATATAGGTCTAGCATGCATATGAATCTTTTCCTCTCATTCCAGACTTCCTCCCACTATGTAGAATAGATTTCAAGATATCTTGGTCCATAAGAGCATCAGAGGTGCTTGTTTCTCTGTATGCTACTTGTTAGGGTGATCACCTGAGAAGGTCAAGACTGTGTGGAGTAGGCTTGCTCCAAGAATAATGTAGTCATATTTCACAGTGACATCTTCTCTTAAAATGGAGAAACAATTTTCAGAACACAAAATACAATTGAAACTTTCCTTTATAACTTGTTGAATATAGAGGTGTATTTTCATAATGTTTTGTCCCAGACCTTGTGAGTATGTAAGGATGACAGGTAGAAAAGGGAGGGAGGGAGGGAGGGAGGGAGGGAGGGAGGGAGGACGGTCTAGGGGCCTGGTTCTTGTACTCATACTTCTTTTTGGTTTATTTTAACTATAAACTTGGAAAAGTTCTAACGTATAAAAATTGTGTGTGTGTGCACAAAGATGGAATCTAGAACAGCATTTATGATATTTCTAGTGCCATAGCCAGTAATGCATACACAGAGCTTTTGAATATTTTGAATATTAATATATTTCTTAATTTTTTAGTGTTTTGAATAACTAGTGCCACTAGTTTCTATATATTTATGGATAGTAAGCTATACACATAGTCCTGCCTGTCCTGTTGCTCTCTTTCAAGACAAGAGATGACAAACATCCACCATGATCTACTGGTGAGAGTATTCTTTCATGTACAAAAAAAAAAAGAGGTTCAATTTCTTTTAGAAGGAACAGAGTTCCTGTTTCTTGAGTAAATGTTATAAAGTTTGTATTATAAAGNAAAACAACCACATGATCTACTGGTGAGAGTATTCTTTCATGTACAAAAAAAAAAAAGAGGTTCAATTTCTTTTAGAAGGAACAGAGTTCCTGTTTCTTGAGTAAATGTTATAAAGTTTGTATTATAAAGCAAAAGTTCAGTATTGTATTTGATAAAGTGATGTAATGTTTTGGGTTTCCAGCTGCCTACTCACACAATTTAAAGCAGAGGTTCATAGAATCAGAGAAATCTGATTTATCCTAAAACCTTCAAAATTAAAAAGATCTTTTGGAGTCATCTAGTCCTGCTTCATCTCTGAGAAGCATTATTGGCAGCACTGATCAATAGACTGGTGCCTCACCAAATCTGGAAACGTTCCATGGATACAGTTTGCTCTATAGCTCTGGGTAATATTGTTGTAGAATAGAGCTTCCTTCCCAGGAAGAAAGTTTTTCTTAATGTTCAACAGGAGCCTCCCAAGTATCAGCATGTGATCGCTGTCCCTTGTTTTGCCACTGTCACTACTAAGATGAGACTAGATCCATCATCTTTCTCATTTCCTTTGAAGTTCTTGTAGGTATAATTAGACACTCCTTCCACAATTTCTATTAGCAAACCTGTCTCTCACCTCTCCTCATAGACCGTGTGCCCTATGACCTAAGAATCCTGGTAGCCTGTTTCCTAAATTGGACTTGACTAAATTATGCACTACTGTCACTAAATTTGTGGGTGTTTATAATGTGTTAGGAGTCCTGAAGAGTAGGCGGTTTTAATCACAGAACTTGAGTGGCTTTTAAATAATTTTGGGGGTGCAAGACAGATTGGATTCATTTTACATATTACATATTCTACCACCTAAATCTTTTGATAAATTGCACAGTAAAATTAGCAATGCAAGTCAACTTCCACTCACCAGTCATAAGACTGTCCAAATTGTATTCAAGTGAATTTTACCTGTCTGCCAAATATATCCAGCTCCTCACACTACCCTCTCCCTTAAAAAGACAAGATCAGATTCCAGGAATACAGTAAACAATTATTTTCTCCCTCAAAATGGGTCCACAGCTGGGATCAATATTTGCTGTCAGATGACAGACCTTAGAGACTTAGAGATTTATGAGCTATATGAACTTGTTCCTGGTTTATTAGAGCTCCTTGTACCAGTAGTGTGCTTTATTAAAATTCTCCATACCAGATATCAAGCATGGAAAATCTTGTATTTCAGCATACACTCATTTCAGCTGATTGGTCCTAGTCACTTAACAAGTTTTCCTTATTACTTGTACTATTAAACAGGCCAGAGAGATCACTAGGAAGGCATACTTTTCTAGCAAGGGAACTGTCATCCAGATTGACTTCGCTTTATAAAATGAGGGCTGTAAAACACTTGTTTAAATGTTACAACCACTTTTTACCCCTTAAGACAAATCTGTAACAAACTTTTAAAAGTTTTTTGGGGATCGGCTAGTACTAAATTGGCTGTAAACCAATCTGCAAGCCTACGATGATCAGGTCAGTGCTGATTCTAGAAGACTGCCAAAGAAGAGGCCTACAATTTCTGAATGGCCAGAACAGAGAAGTTGAAGAGGTGTGAAATAATTACAGGACAGATT
Organism: Agapornis roseicollis; assembly: GCA_002631895.1. Lineage (NCBI taxonomy): Eukaryota > Metazoa > Chordata > Aves > Psittaciformes > Psittacidae > Agapornis > Agapornis roseicollis. Next base: position 8,388 of record NDXB01001415.1, read on the forward strand.
GAAAGTTGCATTCGGCTTTCAACTCCTGGATCCTTTCATGCTTTTTTCTGCTAGATTAAGAATTAATCTGCTATCTAAAATAACTTCCCTTTGTAGAATAGGATCAAGACAGCTCTTAAGCTCTTAGATAAATTAAAAAGATACAGAGCTTCCTTATATTATAGCTGGCTTTACAGACCTTGAGCATTCTTGTAGGTCATTTCCTGAATGTGTTCCAATTTGTCAACATCATTTTTGAAGTGTGGATCTCAGGACAGAGTACTGTATTACACTGTCATATCCATAGCTGCAGCATAATGGGCAATCACAAGGCACTCAGGTAATATGGCTGCAGATATGAGATATAGACGTTTCTAAAAAGAATGGTGAGATCCATGCTAAGAACTAGATCAAAAGTTAAGTTGTGTTTAGGGTGCAATAGCTGGGGGGTTTAACAACAACTTAGGTTTGATGCTGTTGCTTTGCAATGTGGAATATAAGTGTAATCTTAAAAAAAAAAAAAAAATAATCCCTTAAACTCATTAGCAGTTGCTCGGTTTTAGCACCTTTTAATGTTTTTCTCACAAAGTTTACCAAGGAAACAAGGCTTTCAACAGAAGGACCCTTGTTTCTCAGTATGGGTTGAAAACAGTGCATGATGGAAACAGGTTTTCTGGAGAAACTCATATCTGGGATGAAAACATAATCAGAAATAGTTTTGTTTGCATGTATATGTCTATGTCAGGGATAAAAAGGGTCAAATATTTGTTTACTAAAAGGATATTTTATTTTTCCTTTTTTCTCTCACATAAATTAATAAAACCTTTCATTAACCTGGATATTTCTAAAGTTTTCTGTGGTTTTAGTTTGTGTGGCTGGTTGGTTGGTTTTTTAAGGTTTTTCTAGTTTGTTTTTAGTTTTGGAATTTGTTTTTGCAAATGTAGGTAATATTTTTAACATCCATAGATCTTGTTAAAGTAAGAACTGATTTTATACTACCTCTAAGTTACATTGTGGATATGGGTAACTAATCTTCTACTCCTTTTCCATCATGCAGCCCTGCGGAGAAAGACTTAGGGGTGGTGGTCAATGAGAACATGAACATGAGCCAACAGTGTGCGCTTGCAGCCCACAAAGCCAACTGTATCCTGTGCTGCATCAAAAGGAGCGTGACCAGCAGGTCAAGGGAGGTGATCCTGCCCTTCTACTCTGCTCTCGTGAGACCTCACTTGGCGTATTGTGTGCAGTTCTGGTGTTCTCAACATAAAAAGGACATGGAGCTGTTGGAACAAGTCCAGAGGAGGGCCACGAGGATGATCAGGGGACTGGAGCATCTCCCATACAAAGACAGGCTGAGAGAGTTGAGGCTGTTCAGCCTGGGGAAGAGAAGGCTGCGTGGAGACCTCCTAGCAGCCTTCCAGTATCTGAAGGGGGCCTATAGGGCTGCTGGGGAGGGACTCTTTATTAGGGACTGTAGTGACAGGACAAGGGGTAACAGGTTCAAACTTAAACAGGGGAGGCTTAGATTTGATACAAGGAAGAAACTCTTTCCTGTTAGGGTGGTGAGGCGCTGGAATGGGTTGCCCAAGGAAGTTGTGAATGCTCCATCCCTGGCAGTGTTCAAGGCCAGGTTGGATGAAGCCTTGTGTGGCATGGTATAGTGTTAGTTGTCCCTGCCTATGGCAAAGGGGTTGGAACTAGATAATCATAAGGTCCTTTCCAAGCATAACTATTCTATGATTCTATTTTACTATGATTCTACTGTTGTTAATTGTAAAACTTCCATTAAATTCAAAGCTTCTCTCACCTTGTTCTGCAGAAGTATCTCAAGATGATCCTAGATTATATATAATATAAAAATACAATCAAAACCTATTAGATATGGCTCTATCAATTACTTAACTTTGGTTCATAATGCCCTATATTCTGACAGCATATATTAATGAAAACAGGTGAATTAAAGTGAGAAGCAGAAGAAAACTTTGGTATTTAAGAACTGTCAAATAGGAAAAAAACAGTGCTTTACTCTTATTTCATTTTAAGAAAATAACATTATTATTTGGCCCTGAAGTATTGTGGCCATAAACTGATAAAATTATTCAGAAAGGCCTTAGAGACATCTGAATATTCCCAGCTTGAACAGCAATATATTGAGGAATAAATTTCCATTTTTAGTACGTTAGTTCTAGTTTATATAACCCCTAAAGGGCAATGTTGTTCAATATACTTTGTTGAAGGAAAATATGGCTGCTTAGTGTGTTTATTTAACCAGCTAATGCTCATCTGCTTATCTGCCATTTAAAGACACTAATGTTGCATTGAGCTTGGTGTGACTTGTTTGTTACTGCCTACAGGGAAAGAAAAGTAATTCTACAGTATTTTTGAAACCTTTTGCTAGAATGGTGAAGTAACTGAACTTGTGGTGAGACTGAGGTTGGTCCCCAGTCTCAAGTCTATACTACTGCAAATGTTTCCACATGCAATCTAAGCCTCCTTCACAATCAGTGGAGGAGGATGTGCCTTTCACAGATAGTGTCCATAAAGTGATCACGAAGGCCAGTCACAGAGTAATCCTATGAAGCATGCATGGAAGATCATAATTTAGGGTCCATTAATATGTATCCTGGGGCCTCCACAGTGTACAAATCTTCCTAAACAGGCAGACTGAGCCAGCACAGTAATCTTGGCCTATCCCTGCAGAATAGCCCTGGGTATTTTCATTTAAATTCCGAGGTTCTCTTCCTTCTGTATATGAGGAGTAGCCAAAAGAGATGGAAAAGACAAAGTTTTCTAGGAATCTAATGTTACTATTGATATGTAGCAGCTAGAGGAATCAAGAAAGACTTGGATATGCTTACCCTTTAAATGAAAGCAACAAGCAGACATAGTCCTTGTTCTGAAGGGACACATTGTAGCTATGTGTAGCACAGGAGGAAACTTAGAGCAGTTAGCTCTGAAGCAATACCATTAATGACTACCTTTTTTGTGCATCCTACAGAAACCTCAGTATACACAGGAAAGAATAGTTTCCTGAAGCTTATAAAATCTTTAAAATCTTACTATATAATGTATCTATTGCTAGAGTTTTGGGGAGACTTAAGTTTGCTCATGGTTACCAGGAGAATGCAATACACTTGAGAATGCATATAGAGAAATCTTTAAGCACATAGTTTGCTTTAACAGACTTTGTGCTACACACAGTAGACTTTTGAATTTAGATGCTTAGTGTTTTCACCATCTTAGCTGAAAAAAGGGGGTTGTATCTTTAGTTTACAGCATTTCTCACTTATTGTATGCAAACGTGCTGAAGTACATGTACAAAATACTGTGAATAGTAATTATCGGTCAAATCATGTCTGAAATATATCCCAAATACTTGATTCCACAGAAGGAAATCATATTTCTCATAAGCATATGTGAATACTTAAAAACTTATCCCAAAGTATTTACCCTACTCTCAGGCTTGATCTTTTCTACTGTTTTTGTGGAGAAACAACGTTTCTTATAATTTGTATTCCCTCAGTATATTCATTCTGGTATACAGCAAGAGAAGTGAATAAGTACTGTTCCCACAAAATACCTGCTCCCCTCACTTAACAGTTTTTTTTTGTTTCAACCTGTTTGCTACTAGTACCTACTCTCTCCTCTAAATTTCAGAGAAACACAATGCACATCACTTCAGGACATTTTACCGTGCATCCTTCTAGAGAGCTCCAGTATTCCAAGTCCTTCATGTCTGCTTAGCAGATATAACCTCCTGATCTCCGTGTTTCACAGATGTTGGGTGAAATGTAGCAAACACTATGTGGAGCATGTAATGATATGTCTTGTCATATGGCATCACCACTTCCATAGCACTTCTCCAAAGTACACATCACTGACACTTTTGAAGGTCCTAAGGGCAGAGCTAAATGCCTCCTTTCTCTAGGCCATTAGACCAATGAAAGGATCCAGAAGAGGAGAGTAAACAGGACTTTTGGAAAGGATTGGCATTTTCACAACCCTACTTGTGCCTTTGTCTGGGAGGCAGAAGCATTTCTTTGACTCACTCTAACAGGCAAGCCTGTTAAATAAGATAGACCTGTCACATATTTTGCACCCTAAAAGTGCTCATGTGTCATTAGGATTTTGAGGAGAGTCATTATCCAGGACATTAATGTCTACACAAGGATAGGATTCAGTTACCTTTGGATTACAAGGGCTTCACTCTGCTCCATATCCCTGTCTTTCTGCTCAGGGGTCTGTGTACATGGAGAACAATTGATCTTTCTCTTAAAGTCTGAGACAAAGTAGTCATTAACTACCTCAGCTTTTCCTCCTCCTTCCTACTATATTTCGTCTTGTCTGTCCTGTGGTTAATTTATTTGCTGAAACATTTTTGTTGTCTTTTATAGCAACAGCTAGATTGAATTCTAGTTGGGCGTCAGCCCTACTAACTCATTCCCAGTATAACCCCGCAACATTCTTGCAGTTCTCCTGAGTTGTGTGCCTCTTCTTCTAAAAGGTCATAAACTCTCATTTTTTTTTTTTTTTTTTGAGTTCCAGATAAAGCTCTCTGTTCAGCCAGGCTGGCCTTCTTTCCCACCAGCTCATCTTTTCTCTCATGGGGACAGCCTGCTCCTGCACCTTTAACATTTCCTTCTGGAAGAATGGCCAGCTTTCCTAGACTCTTTTCCCCTTTAAGTCTGCCTCCCAGGGGACTATGTCAACCAGTCTGCTAAACAGGCCAAAGTCTGTATTCCGGAAGTCCAAGGTGGCAGCTCTGCTGACCCCCTACAATAGGATTCTGTTTGTTGTCGGGTATTTTCACTTTGAAGGACTTTGTTATGGAAGCAGTACAGTGTTTTGATGAAGCTGTGCTGTGACTAGTGTCCAGGGTATGGGAAGAGGGTAAGACTGGTAGCATATGCTTTTCTTCATTTGTGCAGGTATGTGCCCAACACTCTTGCTATGGCCTTATATTACTCTGTAAAGGACACAATCTCATTTATATTTTCAATGTACTGTATGGTGCATACTATGCTGCCAAGCTAATGGATACTTGAAAAGGACTACTGCAGTTTATGATTTTGCACACTCAGTTGCAGCATCCCTGGGCTGATATTTTATTTTTTGTGATAGGCTGCATACTATATATTACAAGAAAAGAAATAATCACAGCTGAATTTGAAAATGAAAAAAAAAAAAAAAAAAAAAAAAAAAAAAAAAAAAAAAAAAAAAAAAAAAAAAAAAAAAAAAGGAAATTTTAAAAAAAAAAAAAAAAAAAAACCAGAATGCAGAAGCATATGGATGTATCAGTTATAAAAGAATCTACCTTTAGATTGCATTACAATGGTAGTAAGAATTTTCAGTTCAATAACATTAAATCAATGCAATTAGAGAGAACAAACTGGATAAATGTAACATCTTGGTGAAGATATGTCCTTGTTGTTCATTGCTAGGAAAAGAAAAAAGAAATAAAGAAAAAAAAAGTCCTTTCAGAAGAACTATTCATGTAACCACTGAGAAAAGAAAAATATATAATTGGATACAAATGTTATGCCTTTTGTTCTTTACCTAAAAAGGTTAGTAATAATTGGTGTGACAATTGCGTAAACATTCTCAGAACCTGACATATGTTAGTGCCAGTAATGTTACTTTTATTCAGACTCAGTTGGCATCAGAATAAATACAGGAGAAAATATAGGATATTTTTTCAACTAATAATTGTGCATAGTTTCATGACCCTCATTTTCTCCTCCTCCCTATTAAAAGCATTTTTAAACTTCTCCTTTCAAATGCAGATTCGGTCTGCTATCTCAATTCTATATCCAGTCTTTTTCATGAATCTTTTGTAAAACATAAAGTCTAATTTTTTTTTTATCATTTTTTATTTTTTTTTGTGCTTGGACTGACAGGATTGAAAAAATCCTGTAGAACAGTATTTCTCAGGCAGTTTTAACCTCTGAAGTCTTCACATAGGAAATAGCTGTTCTTGCCTACATGATATGAAATTTCCACTCAGAGGAATCAATCTTTTTGGAGATGACCTTGGATACAGATTCCTTAAAACTTTAGACACATAAGTTTATGTAAAAGCATTAATTTACAACAGGATTGTGCAGAAGATGGACTGTTTGAGAATAGTATATCCGGAGTAGTATGTACATGTGTTCACATTCTGCACCTCTGTAGACAGCTGAAAAGTTGGATTGCCACCTATGCTTTTTATAAACCTAATAAAGCTTATAGGGACCACTTTTTTTTTATAAGGAACATAGTGCCAGCTGTTCTCTTTTGTATTTGCCTCTCAGCTCTTAAAGTTAAAAACAAGTTTCATTTGTTCTATAACCTAGTTTCATGGGTCCATTTTGAACGTCTAGGATTACTATAGGTAGGCTTAACATGTTATCTCAGAGGTCTTCCTGGTTACAAAACCTATTTTCATTACAGTGAAGAGAGGGCCCTGTCATAAGATACGGTGCAGTAGTACCATCAGGACAGAAGAGGTAGATAGAAACAGCTGGGCTTGACACTATATATCCCTCCTGTTCATACTAGATAGAGCCTACGCTGTCATAGACAAAGGATTTTTACTCAAGCATTCCCTAAACATGGGCTTGAGCCTATATAATGCGTTAGAGAGAAGACAGAGATAACCTTGTAGAAGAGAAGAGTAATGGAAAGAAATTAATTGCTGCTCTTTGATCCCAACAGTTGGCTGTAAAGATGGAGCTAGTCTTTTTGGAAGAAAAGAGGACAAATGGAACAAAAAAGAAGAGAGATAATAAAAATTGCAGCAAGGGAAATTTCTTCCAGATACAAAAAAAAAAAAAAAAAAAAAAAATTCAAAAAGTTTTACCAAACCTAGAACAATTTCCT
>NDXB01001415.1:24432-41839 GCA_002631895.1 Agapornis roseicollis
AGTTTAGTGTAGAGAAAAAAAAAAAATCAGATTTTAACCACGGAAGTAAATTTCCATATGGATGAATTAAATTCTCCCTTTCTACTCTGCTTTTGTGAGACCTCACCTGAAGTGGGGAGTTCCAGGAGTGGAGATGTGTTTAGTTTCAAACACAAGAGGGACATGGACTTGCTTGAGCAAGTCTGGAGGAGGGACACAAAAATGATCAGAGGGCTGGAGCACCTCTGCTATGGAGACAGGCTGAGAGAATTGAGCTTGTTTAGCCTGGAGAAGAGAAGGCTCCAGGGAGACCTTAGAACACCCCTTCAACACCTAAAGGGGACCTGCCAAAAATCTGGAGAGGGAATTTTTACAAAGCTGTGTAGTGAAAGGACAAGGGGAATGGCTTTAAATTGACAAAGGGGAGATTAAGACTTTAGGAAAAAATTCTCAGCTATTAGGGTGATGAGACCCTGACACAAGTTGCCTGAAAATGTATGGTTTCCTCATCCCTGGCAGTGTTCAAAGCCAGGTTGGATGGGGCTTTGACCAACTTGGTCTAGTGGAAGGTGTCCCTGCCCATGGCAGAGGGGTTGGAACCAGATGATCTTTAAGTTCCCTTCCAACCCAGACCATTCTATTATTCTGATTCTCTGATTCTATGATTCTATGAAATACATGCTAAATAGCATATTCAGTCTTGCTTGATTGTCAAGGAAAGTCATAGATCAGTCAAAGGCTTCTAAAATACCTTCTTAGTATTCCAAATATATTCTGCTCCAAAGAATGACTGCATTGACAAGCACACACACTTCATAATTATGGGCTGTAATTTTTATCAATATACTGAATGTAATTCTGACTTCCAGACATGAAGGATAGATAACAGCAGAAATGATCAAAAATAATTTCCCACTTGATTTTCCCAGGATCGAAAGTTAGAAAAAGAAACAGAATTTTCTGGGGGAAAAAAAGAGGGGTTTTGCAATTGTTTCCCTACCCCTCATCAAAATTCCATCTTCTGCATTCAATTTTTCAACAGCTATAAGACAAAATATTATGAAGCAGTGATGTGAAGGGTTAACGGATGTACAAGGGGGTAGGTCAAGCTGCTTGCTTAACAATGCTACTACTCATTTGTGCTTATCATACTTGCCGTTTAGACTAAAACAAGATAAAAGAACATAGCTACTGTTAAGAGGTAGGGACCATGACTTGATTCCAGTCCTTTGGACGCCTAAACCACCTGAAATTGGCTCTGTGCTTTGGACAATGACCAAGCCTCCAGGGAGCATGCGTAACAACTATAGGTGAAAAGTTCAGGCTCGAGGAAGACTCATTTACTTCATCTTGAGACCCTCGCCTACAGCCACTAGGAGGCACTGAGCAGGTGCAAAGGACTTCAGAAATACAGATCAGCTTTCTTTATCCTACTCCAGGAGCTAAATTAAATCAGAAATGTTGCAGTGCTCAGCACTGCAAAGGCTATGCCACTTTTCTGAATATATGCCTGTTTAAAGCCAATGTATTGCATCTGACTGTCAAGAAAAAAAAAGTAAAAGCAAAGAAAATCTTGTGCTCATGAAATTAGAAGTAATAAATAGCAAGTTTTTCAAACACCATATGCATCGTAGTTGTACCCTCAGGGGTCTTGTTTGTCTTGGTCACTACAAACAGCTTCAGGTTTTAAGAATTAGTTGTCATTTAATAGACAAACTACTTAACACGCCTAATCTTTTCCCTCCAGATGACGACACTTAACTACCTTTGAATCTTTGCACAAAGTGTACTCTTCATGATATGTATTTTTAAAATGGCTTTAGGAAATGGCCCTGTTTAATGTGTCTGATAAGTTCCCATCTACCCATGCAAGTATCTTGTTTTAATAATGCATTTCTTCAGCTAGTCACTGAGATGTATACCTCTGATAAAACTCTAAGAGCCTGGAAAAATCTTTCTACTGAGAAACTTGTTAAAAAAGAAATAGCTACAAACCCCAGTTAAATTCAGTGTCAAACTTGAAAGTAAGAAACAAATGACGACAGCCAGGAATGAATTATTTAACAAATAATCTTCAAGTCAGAAGTGTCTAAAGCTACCAGATTTCATGTTTCTCATCATTAATACAAGTGTTTGAATGCATCAGGGCTAGGGAAGGTTCTGTGACAGTTGTAATGAGACAATTTGGAAGAAGTAGACCTTATCCACCTTAAAATACTCAAAGGACATCATTTTAGCTGTATAATAAACTTTTGATTGGCCATTTTATATTACTGTCATGGCTTGAAAATGTATCAAATCATTCCCATAAACAATCTGAATATCAGACAGGAGAAAGACAGTTATAAAAATGCTTTGACCTGTCTGGTGTGAATAAATTTCATGATTATAGAATGGTCATAGGCATCTGCTCAAGAACAAAAGAGATCTTTTTTATATCTCTTCTCACATGCACAGACACATGTATACTCATTTCCCCTAGGCCAAGTTAATAATTTTTCCTAAGTCAAGTTAATAAAAGCTATATTGAGCTGAATGTTAGAACTGGAGTGTTAGAACATTTGCTTTTCTTTGTTCATGTATATAAAGTGTAAAATCACTGTGATGATATAATTACCATACATGTTTAATCAGTACATTGCCATTTAAGGTCATCTCTCAATATGCCAGCCAACTGTTTTTCTATTTTTTTCTCTTCTACCCTTCTCCACTACTTTTAAATAAGTTCTGTTGCATTATCTTTGCCAGATGCTGGTCAGAAAGACTTTTATGCAGAAATGTTGATAAAAATGTGGATTGTGTATTTTGTATTGATGCTGTTATGCTACTGTTCAGTCCACTCAGTAGTAGCTGGAAGTTCCAAAGAATTCAACAAAACAAAGGAGGAAGCCGTAATTCTACAGCAAAAGCTGCTTTGAACATAGACTTTCATAATTTCTAACCTCTGCTAATGTATTTTTAGTATTCAGCATTTGTCCCAGAAAAAGGCAGAATTTAATATTAAGCTTTTCCAGAAATCTAGCAACTCATTTTTCACTTTTAAATGTTAGGAAAAAAAATGTAGTCTTGGGTAGAATTTTGCGCACCCTGTACACATTTCTGATTCTTGCCTACACTGCTGCTTACCCACTAGTTTCCATTCTTTCAGGTGGTCAGTTGCCATTAATCTGTTTTATAAAGAAATATATTATAAAAATATCAAATTATTGTTTCTTTCGTTTGCATTTTTCTCCCCTTGATTTACTTTGCATGACAAATTTCCCAATTATTTCATCTTGATTATTATAGTCACAAAGAGATACTGATAACATGAGGTAATATTTTATGTGTTATAAATATGAAGCAATAGCAGTGAATGCTAAATAAAACAGAAAAGCAGTGCTCAAAAAAATGACAGAATTTAGTCATCAATTTGTTTACACAAAATGTTAATGCTACTGACCTGTGGTGTAAGAAAAAAAAAATCTGTAAATACCTTCAAAAAAAAAATGCAATACTAAATGCTGCAATTTCCCCTTGTGAGTGCACATTTTTCTATTGTTGTTTTGTGAACTTTGTCCTTCTGTGTGTATGTTTTATATAGCTTTTGCCTTGGAAGTCCCCTGTTTCAATCCCTTAAAACTGCCAAGTGTGACTTCACCTGCTTTATTGTTCTCATAAATTCATACACAACTAGTAGCTAAATCCAATTTGTGTCATTCTGTCTCTCTTTGTAGCCCATTCTAAATCTCCCAGAATGTTTCACAAAAGTAGAATCCTATTAATGCCAAATAACCACCACTGTATTTTATTCCATGGTTATTACAGCCCTGCTACTGTCACAGCTCCAAAAGCTTCTTGTCTCCTCATGAACTGATGATGACCAAAACCTGAAAATTTCATTACTAGCTTTCTGTTCCTTTTGTTTTAATCTGATAAACTTTTTCCTATGCTTATTTTATTTAATGAACTTAGGTGTTACAAGTTGAGAGCTTTTACTTTGTCAATAAATTTGCCAACCTGTAAAATGTTACTAGTTAACATGAAAAGTCTGCTAATTTGAAATAAGCTAACTGATAAACTTGGCCCGAAAATCTTAAGTTCTTATTTTTAGATTTACTGAAATTCAAAACCCATGGATTAAAACCCATAAAGTGTTGCTAGAATCTGAATAACATCCATGAGGTATTGAAATATCATAAGCCACATATAAATAAACGAATAAAAAAAAAAAAAAAAAAAAAAAAAAAAAAAAAAAAAAAAAAAAAAAAAAAAAAAAAAAAAAAAAAAAAAAAAAAAAAAAAAAAAGAAAGAAGCTCCTAATTAAGGTTGCACGTAAAATTTAACCTCTCCTGATGAAATTTTGGAAATTCATAGAATAGTTAGGGTTGGAAAGGACCTTAAAATCATCTAGTTCCAACCCCCTGCCATAGGCAGGGATACCTCACACAAAACCATGCCACACAAGGCTTCGTCCAACCTGACCTTGAACTCTGCCAGGGATGGAGCATTCACAACTTCCTTGGGCAACCCATTCCAGTGCCTCACCACTCTAACAGGAAAGAATTTCTTCCTTGTATCAAATCTAAGCCTCCCCTGTTTAAGTTTGAACCTGTTACCCCTTGTCCTGTCACTACAGTCCCTAATGAAGAGTCCATCCGCAGCAGCCCTATAGGCCCCCTTCAGATACTGGAAGGCTGCTAGGAGGTCTCCACGCAGCCTTCTCTTCTCCAGGATGAACAGCCTCAACTCTCTCAGCCTGTCTTTGTATGGGAGATGCTCCAGTCCCCTGATCATCCTCATGACCCTCCTCTGGAGTTGTTCCACCAGCATCATGTCCTTTCTATGTTGAGGACCAGAACTGCACACAATACTCCAAGTGAGGTCTCACAAGAGCAGAGTAGAAGGGCAGGATCACCTCCCTCGACCTGCTGTTTATGCTCCTTTTGATGCATCACAGGATACGGTTGGCTTTCTGGGCTGCGAGTGCACACTGTTGGCTCATGTTCCCATCGACCACCACCCCCAAGTCCTTCTCCACAGGGCTGCTCTGAATCTCTTCTCTGCCCAACCTATAGCTGTGCCTGGTATTGCCCTGACCCTGGTGTAGGACCTTGTAACATATATACACACAGCAAGAGACAAAAATTATAATATGTGCATTTAAACTGTATTTTAGAAGCTCCAAAACAGAAACAGTTTGGGGGTTTTGCTGTTATTGTATTTTTAATTTATTTTTGAATAAGTATCTTAATGGCTGTATCATGATGTGCAAATACCTTGGCACTTACAACATGCTTTGGATTCCTCCTCACTTCATCCTCTGCACTCATGCCTCATGAATAAGTTGTCTCTTCATTACTGCAATACATATAACTAGAGTCCAAATCCTGCAATCTTAAAAATGAAAAAGTACATTTGAAATATACCATAATTTTCTAGAAATAAACACATAAAAGGCTGTCTTGGGCACTGTAATAGTTGAGAGAAGAACTTAGAAGCCACCAGAAATAATCACGTTTACAAAGTCTCAAGGAATTCTGTGCTTAAAAGGTAAGTCTATACAATGCACCATGGCTTAGGAAGATCTTACACCAAAATACTGAAGACAGTGTTGCAATTTATTAAATTTAGTGCTGTGCCAAATAGTAACATGTGGTTTCTGGAAAGCTTGGAAAAAAAAAGTGAGCTCATACTTACTGGCAATCCTGCACCCTGAAAAGCTGAGCCGATTCTCTCGCATCTGGAAGGGGAAAATCAAGTAGGAGCAGGCATGGAAACTTGCCTCTTTTAGGCAGTTTGTTTAAATCTGATGAGAGGAATGTGCCCTAATTGTCTAAATATGTTTCAGAAATTACATGAAATTATTAGAAGACTCAAAGGCAAATGATTAAAAAATATATAGGAACTGCAAAACAATCTTTAAGATGCAAATCAAAAGGAGTTCGTTGCACTTTGTGCAACTTTTAGTAAAATATTCCTAGTAGAGACTGAAGAAATGTTGCAGCATCTTTCCAGACAGGTGATGCAGTCATAGTGCTCTGAGACTTTAACAGAGCTTTACTTTAATTTAGGCTGAATGATCCTGTGCTTCAACTACATTATGAATATTTTGATATATATTTCAAGAGAAAGTGCCTTACTTCAGCTTGAAGCAGTAAAGATGGACACCACACAGCACATTTTTTGAACTTGTGACAAGATCAAACCCACATTGTCTGGGAGGTTCTTAGGCAATGATATTTGGATAGATAATCCCTATTAAGGAATTTAAATGACATCAAAGTTAAAACTTTAAAATCTTTTTAAAATAATTTGGGAAGGACCTCTTAGAACTGTTCAGTTCCACAAAGTTTCTTGATATTTCTTCTCTGACCCAAAAATGTTAATTTGCTCTGTCTGAAAAAGGCATCAAGCTAACAGAATTTTAAGACTGGAAAGGGCTGTTATAACCATACAGCTGGGCTTCAACAAATAGTTGACCAACCATCTTAATTTTAATACTTGGTTCAGCAAAATACTGTTCTGCCTCAGTATTCTATTCTGGCTCTCGTTTTTTTGAGAAACAAATATCTGCTACCTTGCCATCTTCTACCAGTGGTTAATTATTTTGTCTTTTGCAACATGCTTAGCAAGTTACTAAACTCTATTACACATTATTGGAAAAAAAAAAAGCAAACGAAAGTTAAAAAATAAAGTCAAAGCCTTGGGTCCATTGGAGAATATTTTCCAAAGGACAACTTCTGTAAGAGATAGGAGAAAAGATTCAGTCTGAGCACTTTCTATTGACCTCTGGAACGGTGATTCGTTAAGCCACTTTTAGATTACAGACTAAATCACACTCAGCTGAAGTAAAAGCAGCAGGATAACAAACTTTTCAAACGCCTGGCAAAGCAAATACATGCCACAGCACATCCTAAAGTTAATTTCATAACCACTGTAAGGCCAGAAGATGGTCATCCTAGAAGCCTTTCAAGGGATATCTAGCAGCTTTGTACCCTGGCAAAAAGTATATTTGCCAGTCTGTGCTGTTGCAAAAGTCTGCATTTAACTTCTAGATATAAATACATGCATATATATATTTATGTACATGTTATGTATACAATTTCATATTATCTGGAAGTATAATTTCAAACCAAATAAAACAAGTATTTAGAAAACCTGCAGTTGCCTATCATCTATTACCCCTTTTGCAACATTTCTGCCTGCCTCATACTTGTATTTTTTTTTCATTTTTATTTGTATTACTTTCCTGAGCTTTAATAACCAGGAAAGCAAAAGCCAGAAGCTCCAATTCTTTTCAGATGTATTACAGTCTGAAGGTCTGGACTGTCTTTTTATATTATAATCCTTCACAGTTATATTCATAGATAGACTTTACTTGGGTTTCATTCTAGTCTTTGTTGTTATCCTCTCTTAAAATATTTTACATTTCAGTGTTCTGGGGAGGAAGCCTTTTCTTTCCAGACTGAGATAATGCGATTTCAGAAATATGTTTCATTCCTTCACATCAAAGGAATCTCCATTTCATTCAGTGTATTTTGTACCAAACAATTCCTGCTTCCTTTTGTTAATATTATATCTGCTGTATTTGTTAAAAGGGATATTTAATTATACATTAAATAGCTCTTCAGTCCTTTCTGTAACCTGACTTTTCATAACTAATTTGCTGGACAATAGAATTACCAACTCTCTTGCCATTCCTTCTTTCTCTCTTCCCATCTTCCATTGTCAGAAGATTAACTCAAAATGAATGGCTTTACATAACTGCTACTTTGTAAAGATCTCAAACTGCCTTGACACCCAGGAGATATTTTTAAAACTGTTTGGAATCATGAGGAAGTGTAAAGATTATGTTGATTTTATACTCAGATTTTTGTCCCCAATTTGTATTAGTCTTTTGCATGTGTGAGTATTAAGATTATGCAAAACCCACTAGTTTCAGGAAATTCACTGCACAGAATTAAAGGATAATGATGATGTTTAGGAGTATTTGAAGCAATAAATATTTTCAATAATGATGAATAGCTAATGCTGGGTAAAAACTTTTACCTTTAATGAAATGCAACCAAACTTCTTTGCACCCCAATCTAAATATGATTCTATGAATGTTTGCATGACCTGATGTTATAGAATCATGGAATAGTTAGGGTTGGAAAGGACCTTAAGACCATTTAAGACCTTTGGGAGATGGGATGATATTTGCATCCGCTGCTTCGTGTTTATAAAGCCAAAGATAAGATGCTACTGAAGAACCATTCCCATGCTGTATTTGTTCTCTCTTGTATCTCTTACGTTGAATTAATTTCCCTGACTATAAACCTCTATGACAATATTTTTTTCCTCTGGCCCCATCACTAGAGCTGTCCAGAGCCAACAACTGGTGATAGCATCATCTTTTTCACTCTGCTGCTGGAGATGCATCACTGTCCATCTCAAGCACAGTAGCCTTCCTGACTTTGCACCCATTCTGTCTTGAGAGCTCTGCTGTTAAATTCATTTTTCCCTCCTGAAACTCTGAACCTTTAAGGGAGGTTTACAGTTTTATTTATAGGACTGTAAGAATGCACTTTGTCTCCCACAGCTGCTTTGACAAAATGGCCAGACACAAAGGCAGCAACAACAATGAAGGCTTTACATATGATGTAAATAGGATTACAATAATAGTGTTTAAAGGGAAAGGGAGATGGAAAACCATTTCTTTCCCTTTTTAAAAGGAATTTGAAATGAAAGGGACAGCATGCCAAGAGTATGATAAAGACAATTTTGTACTGAATTACATTTAAACCTTCTCTTACTGCTTGCTTTATAAGAAGGGTGCATATTTTTCCCTATATATTCAGTTTTGCCCTTCTTATACTATCTAGAAAATCAAACCAGAAAAAAAGAATATATTTTTCTCATTAAATAAAACAGGACATTTCTGCCTAGGAGTATTTTCAGTGAAAACACTAAATATGTGTGGAAATATTTTTTCTGTGGAGCATTTACCACTTCTCTGTGAAGCCTGTTCCAGTGCTTCACCACCCTTACAGGAAAGAATTTCTTCCTTGTATCTAACCTAAAATTCCCCTGTTTAAGTTTGAACCCATTACCCGTTGTCCTATCACTACAGTCCCTAATGAAGAGTCCCTCCCCAGCAGCCCTATAGGCCCCCTTCAGATACTGGAAGGCTGCTAGGAGGTCTCCACGCAGCCTTCTCTTCTCCAGGCTGAACAGTCCCAACTTTCTCAACCTGTCTTCGTATGGGAGGTGCTCCAGTCCCCCGATCATCTTCGTGGCCCTCCTCTGGACTTGTTCCAACAGCTCCATGTCCTTTTTATGTTGAGGACACCAGAACTGCACACAATACTCCAAGTGAGGTCTCACGAGAGCAAAGTAGAGGGGCAGGATCACCTCCTTCGACCTGCTGGTTATGCTCCTTTTGATGCAGCCCAGGATACGGTTGGCTTTCTGGGCTGCAAGTGCACACTGAAGCCAGCTCATGTGCAGTTTCTCCTCAACCAAAATCCCAAGTCCTTCTCCGCAGGGCTGCTCTGAATCTCTTCTCTGCCCAACCTGTAGCTGTGCCTGGTATTGCCCTGACCCATGTGTAGGACCTTGCACTTGGCTTGGTTGAACTTCATAGGGTTGGCATCAGCCCACCTCTCGAGCTTGTCAAGGTCCCTCTGTTTTTCATCTTTCCCTTTCTGAATGTATTTTTTTATTCTTCATGTAATCTCTCATTTCAGTGCAGTGTGGTTCACTCAAATAAAACAGTAATCAGCTGGTTACAAAGCAGCACACAGCTGTCTGCTAGAAGTTACGACCTAAAATATTTAATTAAACAACACTGCTGTTTTTCAGAAATTTGTTGGCTTTGCTTCATGTCCTGATTCTGCTTTTTCTCTAGCTGTTCTAAAGGACTGGTGTCAGACTTCTATCATAGAGCACTGCCGAAAAAAAGAGGAACAACCTCACTGCTTTCTGTTTATACAAGAGCATCCACTTAATGCATTCTGTAAAGTTTAATCTTCATCTACCTAAATGTTTCTGATTACTATTCAAAATCCTTTATTGTACTTAGACTACTTTTTCCCTAAAGCAACATGAAACTGGTACGATACAGTTATGTATGATTCTTAACCTGATCTTTGGCAACTTAGTCTGGATAAAAGTGGCCCTGCTCCTTGCAGGGGGCCTGGACTGGATGGCTTTTCAAGGTCCCTTCCAACCCAAACTGTTCCATGATTCTATGATTAACTAAGATTAAGATAAGGTGAAAAATAAATAAGTAGATTATACTGTCAAAACCCTCCCATTACAAGTGCCCAAACCTCAGAGAAATGCATTAGAATGTGATATAACTTAATTCTGTTATTCTTTTGTTACAGTACTTTCACAGATATTACTTCTCTTGAAACTGTCCATTGACATTCTCTAAGGCATTCAGGAAAATTATGTTATCCAACTGGAGTTAATGTGTTTATCACAATAAATTTTTCACTTTCAGTCTGAATAGAATTTAGGTCAAGGATTTAATTGCTAAATACTCAGTGACCTCTGTGATATTACTTTTAACTGTAACAACTATAATCACAAACTAGATAAAGCATTACCAAAATGGTTTCAGAGATACTAATGGGATTAATCACAATTGTCCTTTTAAAATAAACATATCTGCTTGGGTATATTCAGTTTACATACTGAGGATTGTTTTATTTTATTCAACTAGCCATATCAGGCTATTGTAAATGAGGAATTGCATATGCCCATACACATGTTTATTGTAGTTTTTGATTCAGTGGCCATAAGATTTTGGGAAGGCTCCTATTTCACTGTATTTGACTTTGAATCAGCATGATTGATGATAGTTGCTGCTTTTCGTCAACAGGGCCAGTTTTGAAAGCCTGACGGACCTATACCTGTAGGCTGCTTGGGAAAAGAGGAAGACAAAAACTGATGATTAGATGTTTTTGCCATCACACTCTGAACTACAATTTGTCCAAGTCAGTCTTTCCATGTCCTTATTTCATCCTTGATATCTCTCGTCCTCCAGCATTTCCTTTGCTTCCTTTTCATTAACTTCTAGGTTCCTGCCTAGTCCTTTTTAGTGGTATGTAGTGTCTTCAGGAATGTCTGTGACCTGTAGAGAACTGGTTTATGGAAACACACACAGAATTATTCTACCATCTCAGCACTTTGACTTTGAAAAAGATACATGAGTCTTAAAAAAAAAAAGGTGAATTTCAGATACAGTTTTTTCTTTTGAGCTTAGTTAGAAGTAAGACACACAGATATCAAAACAACCCATATAAACTGAAAGTCCAAATTATTATAGAATAGGGAGCATCTAGGATCCTATTCTCATTTCATCTTAAGCAGTTTGCTTGCCTATAAAAAAAAATACACAGAGCTGGATACAAGGATTTTTTCCTAAGGGATGATGAATGTTAAAAGAAAAATATTGTATTGAAGCAATAAATCAAGGCAAGACCCCCCAAAATTTATTCTGCCACTATCATCAATGTCAGAAGACATCAGAATCCTGATGGAAAAAGGAAAGCATCACTAGATGGAATATTTTGAGCAAATGAAGCATGGTGCCAGGGGAAATTACAGACTTCAAGAATGTCACCCTCACAGTCATGAAGCTTCAGCCCTTCAGAAAGAAACCTGAAGTTCAAGCAATATATATACCCAAAACAATTTAACCCAAGTGTATCTGATTTTCAGCACTTTGATCATAGGACTACCCCCCAAATAAGGCTTTTATATGTATGTGCAATTAGCTTTGTTTATATAATCATACCTAAGATATAACATTAAAAAACAAACAAACAAAAAAAAAAAAAAAACAAACCAAACAAACAACCAAAACCAAACCAGTTCATAATCTTTTGTGACCACTAAATTACTTAGTAAAGACAGACACACTAAGGAAGGGCCACTACTTAAGTTTATCTACATTTGAGTTCACTTTCCATACTCACCAATTTCAAATTAAAATTAAAGAGGAAGAGCCAGTCAGTGGCAATTTATCTGATAAAAGGGCTACTGGGCAAGGTAAGGAAATATAGATGGATTTGTGCTATTTGGGAAGATTTTTCTGGTTTGTTTTTTTGCTAGCTTTAAATTGGAAATAACATTCTCTCTGAAAGCTGTGAGAAAGATGAAGTTTTAAAGAAATGCATACATGAAGTAAGTTTTAAAGATGCCCATCATAAATTTTATTACTGGGAAATCATTATTTTTAAATTAAGAAAACTTACTTTTGTTTAGAAATTGTACTGCCCGTCTAAAAGGATGACATTAAAAATGTTAATGCTAAAAATGTTAATGTTAAGCTATTAGTTAATTTGGTGTACTGTTTTTTAAAGTGTTTTTTTTTCTTTATTTTGCCAGAAGTGTCTGAGATGTTACCTAATTTTCAGTTAAGTTTGGGAGATGGACATTTTCTCCTTTCAAATTTCAGGTTTTGTTAAGTCTGAGAAAATCTTGTTTTCCAAAGAAGTTCCAACTGATAAACTTTCTGTCAATCCTCTGACTTTGACTTTGGGTAACACCTGTGTTGAAAACATGAAAAGAGAAAAAGAAATCCTGTCATAATTTACCAATCTGGCATGAGGATAAGACATTGCCCTGATTGCCCTCTCTGGGTTTTCCAGATGGGTGAGGTGAAATAAAAAGGAAGATCACCTGATCAACTCTACAGAGACTGTTAATGTGTGGTCCATCACTTGTCTTAGGTGGCCAGAGATGGCAGATATTTTCTACTGACTTTTTTTTTTTTGTTTAAATTTTAAATGGTAAATTCATCCAAATGTTTAAATTTTATATGTTTCAATGATAGATGCCAGAGGGGAAAAGTCTGGCATAAAATGTTTTTATTTTCTTGCCAACTTGGAATTCAAACCTGTGTAGTTGAATGCTAAATAATTTATTTTCAATTAATTTAATATTTTATTGCAACATGTCATAATGTAGCATACAGAAAAACAAATCCCAAAAATTTAAGAAACATATTGAATAGAATTAGAAATGCCTTGGGTTGGAAATTCTTCATTTAAGTTTAGATTTTTCTGTAGAAATCTATTATCTTGAAAGAAAAAATTGAGAAAAACATTTGATTTCGTGCCAACTTCTTTAGAGAACAGAAATTTGAGATTTGCCTCAATCTGATTGCAAGGCTCAGCTGAAAGTTTTATTGGAAGAACCTGAGATCCAGCTGACTTCTAGTAACTTCATCTACTCTTTCTGTTCAATGTATATTATCCATCTCTCTAGACATGCACTCGTTTAGCCTTGCAGTAAAATTGACACCACCTTACAGCATCAGCTATTTTTATCACCTGTTATTTTTACCAAATGCTTATAACACTAATCCATGAAAAACACAACATGCAAACATTATTTATGCTTTTATGCAATGAAGAAACAAAGACATATGAAGAATTTTCCTAGTGGTTGCACAGGTAAAGGCAGAAACAAAGACAACCACTTACTTAGCCCTGTACCAATCTGCATAAAACACAGGGAGAACAGTTTCCATGAGCCATAAAGTGAGTCAGCTCACACTAATGGCAATTAGTAACCAGCCTGAATAATTTTATCTGAGTTTCTTCAGCTGTTCCCTCAAGTATGACAGCCTGCAGGAACTCCCGGCACAAGGAGAATGATTGGCAAATGCTGGATCAGTATTGAGAAATGTACTTTTTTCACAAGGTTAAATGCAAACAGAATGAGACGATTTCCCCAGCATTCTGTCAGCCTTTGGGACTGAGAATTTATGCAGTGATTGCCTTGAAATCCAATTTGGATTAACAGAAAAAAGTGCAGTCTGTGAAGAATTTTTGTCCTCAGTGAATGATCAAGATTTTGTCAATGGTTAAGATCTTACTTTAAATACAAACAATTAAAGTTATCTTTGTTGGTTTTTACATCAAATCCTTGCTGAAGTGGAAAGTTATTTGAACTTTGCCACTGTGTTTTAGTTCATCTTTAGTACTACCTGCCTGATCCTCTGTGTTATGATTTTATCTTGATGATGAATTTTCTTTTTATATCACATAGAAGATGTTTTAGAGAATTAGTGTCAACTTACTATTTGACCTCTTCCTGTCATTCACTTTTATTGCCATTTCTTTCCAGATTGCTATTTATCACTGTGATATTTCATTTTGACTTCTAAATTTAAATCTTATTCATAATAAAAAATTAAATGTTATATTCTTTAAATAAACTTCCAGCATAACCTCTATAACAGACTGGAAGTGTGGGTCAGTTCCTGAACTCTGCTTTGTAGTTGGAAATTGTCAGGAATTCTTTTATAAAGGATTAGTTTTTTTTCAAGAACATTAAGAAAACATTCAAGCAAATGTCAAATAATTAAAATCAAAACTCCACAGTTAAAGTTTCACTGCAAATATAATTAAGAGGGGTTTCTCAACTAAGGATGTGAATTTCTAGCTACAATCAGAAAAATAATTGGAGAGGTCTTTGTCCACACTTCATACTGTATGTGAGATACTTTACACCTTCTGCAGAGCAAGAAAGTGCACAATTATTTTTTCTGTTTGGTTTGTTTTTGTTTACTGTGTTCACATTTTTATATATGTATATATATTCATATATATGTGAGTATATATGAATATATTCCTCCTATTCAAAAGTGTACCAAAAATTAAAGTAAACATTCAGGTTTTCATGGTCTGTAAAGGTTGGTTTTACCATCTCTTCTCTTTAATCACACAGAAATATGTTGATTACTGCTAATGTATGGAATAGCAAGTGTTAAGTGACAATGCCCATAACCTCAAGGCAGATATAGGGAACTGAGCAGTATCAGTGGATGCTGAATGGAATTTTTCTTATAAAGACAGCTATTCCATTTCACCTTGAACAGCTAACAAGGTTTTCACAGAAGTCTTCAGCCTGCCATCAGCTTTTAACTCTTTTCTGTCTTCTTTGCTGAAACCTCCTCGAAACAGGTAGTGGCTCAAAATAGAAATTAAGAGTGCTATTGAGCGCAATAGTATCTCAAGCTTCTTTCTCAGTAAGGAAGGAATGTGATGTTCAGTTATTGAAAAATTGCAGTACCATACAGGATGGAGAAGACAGATGCTTCTTCATGTCGTTCATTATGCTTGGTATTCCCCACTTCACATCAAGCTCTGAATAAAGTTCTTAGAGCCACCAAAATCTTCCTAATTATACAGTACTAAGACTGTCAATATTTACTGTCTCTGTGGTTTCTTCTTGCACATGCTGGATTCTTGCTTTACATAATAATCAGAACACAGGGTTTGCTGAAGGAGTACCCAACTATTCAGTCAGAAATCCATGCTCACCATTATGCTTTCTAACCTGATTAAGCTCTGATTTTTGCTTGCCAAGCACAAGAGGTGAAAGTGAAAGAACTAAGAATCATTTTCCTTGCTGGGCCCAGTAGTTTGACAGGTAACAAATTGCTTTTAAGTTGAAAGATGTCAAGCAGAGACTTATTAGATGTCAAAAGGAATAGACTCCCATCTCACCCATGTAAGGTGAATTTTCTTATAATTAATCAGTGAAGCATGAGAAAGGACAGCATGTGGTCCTAAGCAACAAAGATTATCACTACCAGCAGTGTTTTCAGAGTCCTCTGAATTAGGGCACACTGTACATACCAGACCTGAAGTCTTTACAAGTCTTCAGTCTTCATGATCGCTGTATGTGTAACTGTTTTGGAATTAGCCTAGGAGTAACAGATTAGTAACTGTGCTTAGACATAGTTCTTTGGGAAAAGAAGCACTTGCACTTTTTAAGCAAATCCAGGTATCAGGACAATAATTTACAGGTAAGGTATATCAAATAGTGTCATAGAAATCTGTTCAGCTTTTGTAGAACATTTCATAGATATTCTGTAGATTGACAACCAAGTTCTTCATACTAGTGGTGATAATTAGAGACAGTTAAATTTCTCAGAGAAAATATTTAATCTCTTATAGAGATGATTTAATTTCTCATGTAGTTGCTACCACCTCTGACTCTCTGTCCTTAAATTTCAGAGTCAGAAGACAGTGAAAGATCACCAGTTTTCTTTTGTGCCACACTGATTTTGTCTTGCTTTAAAATTACTGGCCAGTTTAGGCAGTATGAATCTGAGAATCTCTGCTGATTTAGGAGAAATTATAACTATTTGCACCAATGCTGAATACCTCAGACAGAAGCATGTGAAATGCTGCCTATAAAACATATTTCTCGTGTTACTTCCAAACTTTTCTATTCCCCTTCAAACCAGCTGCAAAGATATTTTCAAAGGCTGTTTTCCCCTAAGTGCACATTCATTTTCAAAGTATCTACATCAAACACAGTCTTCTTAAGCATTTTCAAATGTGTTCAGTCAGCATGAAAGAAGAAGAGAATTTCTTAAAAAATAAACCATAAAAAATCACCACATGCATCTTGGATAGGTTGCTCTTTTTAAAAGGAGGAAAAGGACTAGAAGTTTCAGCCTCCTTGAGTCTTCAGAGTAGAAGTTATTGTTCAGCTTGAAGAAAATTAATTGAAGGGTATAAAGGAAGTTTAGATGAAGCTTTTTCCAAATCTTTTTGGGCCAAAAAGTCTTTTTTGTCATTGTCAGCAAACTTTTTAACCATATTTTATGGATATTAGCAGATGAACTTGAATGGAGAGGCCTTTTCAGAAAACAGCTGAACGGCTGTCTCTAGACCTCCATTAATCCCAGCAGCTACTGCTCCCCAATCCCTTCAGGAAGAAATTGGACAGGTTTCTGCAGTTCTCACTCTGTTTAGACAGAGTAAATCTCTCACTTTCTCTGATATATTTGAACATTTATAGCTCACTAAACATTGTCAACACATTAAATTCAGAATTATGAATAATATAGTCCTCCTATTTGTAAGATACAGGAGTGAATACACAGTAATCATCATTTGATAAAGTCACCTGAAGTATAATAGGCACATAGGTACCTATGCCAGAAAACTTAAAAAACTTGGTAACATAAATAAGGTTTGTTTCTTATTTTATTCCATGTACATTTTTCCGCTTAAAATGTTGAAATGATGAAATGCATAAGCAATACAGATATTTTTATTAAAAAAAAAATAAAAGTTGGAACAGGATTCCTTTCAAGAAGAATTGGAACTGCTGTAGTGCTGCTTTAAATCTCTCAGTGTTTGAAATAGTTTGAGATTAAGACATTTAATAAAAGCTTGTGTGAAGATTAATGACAAAATACAGTCTGCTGTTCATCGTGTTTAGTTTCAATCATTTACCATCTTACAGTGGAAGCCAAGCAAAAGTCTTCGAAGCTAGGGATTGTAAGAGTACAAAAACTTCTTTGGACCTTCAGAATGACCAGGTTGTTACCATCTTTCATGATTTGTAGACTTGTTCTAAGAGAAGAAATTTCTCCTTTTTATCCTTTTTTTTTTTTTTTTTTTTTTTTCGCCAATTTTTTTTT
>NDXB01001415.1:41940-52663 GCA_002631895.1 Agapornis roseicollis
AAAAATTTTTTTTTTTTTTTTTTTTTTTTTTTTTTTTTTTAAGCCAACTTTTTTTGACCACTTCATTTGAAGCAGCTGCTATCTCTCACAGATCAAGGCAAGGCTGGGTAAAAGCATGGTACCATTCAGGGCATCTTTTTCATAATATATATCTAAATATTTGAGGAACAGAAAGATTAAGAGATATTGTGAGACATTTTGAAATACAGTTTCTTCATCCCAGAGCCTTCATATCCAAATGTCTGGTTTAGAAAACCTGATGAATCATAGAATCATAGAATAGTTAGGGTTGGAAAGGACCTTAAGATCATCTGGTTCCAATCCCCCTGCCATAAGGTTTGTTAGTGGACAAGTTTTTACCAATCTTAATATAGACACAAGTTCCTAGAAAAAACCTCAAGTGATAAGGCAGAGATGACATTGAATTAATGGACAAAATCACAGAAAAATCACTTGTAGAAAATTACAGTAGAAAGAATACTCTTAAGGTTTAAATTATGGAGTTAGTAATTAATGATCTTTTTATACCACAAGTTAGAGACAAAGACAAAAATACTTTCTCAGTGCTGTTCTTGTTGGTGAAGGTGCCAAAATATTCCAAATGTGGTTTATAAGTCACTGAGCCTTCATTGATATTATTTTAAGGGATTTAACAAGCAGCTACTTAAATTCATGCCTATATCTCTCTAGCAAAAATGGTAAGTAAAAGACTTCTTGATAGAGGTGTCCTTAGAACTTTGCTTGAGTGAACATGGAGCTTATTAGCCCTCAGGGTCTATAGTAAGGCTGGCATATTTTCCTATGCTCATTTAGAAAATTGAACAATATGTCCTAGGAAAGAACTGACTGTTAGTTCATTAAAGAAAAGCAAACCCAAACAAATATACATTAAATATGTGAGACAATTTTCTGTATATGTAAATATGAGTTCCCTAACTAAGAAAGAACAAACAAAAGCTTCTAAGTAGTCCAGATGAATATTACACAGATTTAATCTTTTCAGGTGTTCCTGACTGTGTTCCTTTAATACCAAACCAATTCTCACAATTCTACTGAATTCAATTTTATTTTTAAAATATTTTATTGCTACCTCCTTACAATGATTTTAACATGTGTAGAGGTCATATTTAAAGACATCCATATATTTTACATGTCTACACTTTTTATGTGGTTGCGTCTCAGATCCTTTGTCACATGGCATAATGGAACATTTAGAAATGCCTAAACCAGCATTGTTAGAAAGCACAATTATTGCTCTGAGATAATCATTATAAATCTTTTTGTAGCTGCAGAAAATAAAACCTGTAGCTTCTGGGCTGCATTTTTGATAACTTGCAAAATTTCTGCCTTCTTGAACATAGAAAGTAAAAAGTCACAGGGCATGCTGATATCTTAAGAGACAGCAATGTACTTCATAGACCCAATACATATCAGCTGGTAAGCAAACTGACAGGTTTTTCACAGCACAGCTATAATTTGACTTGAAATTCAGAAAATCTGTTCATGATTCACAGCTCTGAGGTCAGCTAGTACTTATACTGCCACACTAGAAATGAGCCACAGGGTAACATGCTGTTATTGGATTCCAGTGCCACAGGGCAACTTAAATGCATTTATGTAATTGCCCGCAGCATGGGCAGCAAACAAGAGAAGCTGGAAGCCATTGTACATCAGGGAAATCATGACATAATCCCCATAACAGAAATGTGGTGGAATGACTCACATGATTGGAGTGAAGCAATGGATGTCTACAGTTTCTTCAAAAGGGATATGCAAGGAGAATGAGGTGGTGCAGTTACATTGCATCAAATGACACGAGTTCAGTGCTGTGAGTGAGAAGGCTAAATGTTTGTGAGTGAAGATCAGAGGGAAGGCCAACAAAGCACATATCCTGGTAAGGGTCTGTTATAGACCACCCAGCCAGAATGAAGCTATGGGTAAAACGCTCTTCAAACAACTGGGAGAAGTTTCATAATTGCTTGCCCTTGTTTTTATGGGGGACTTCAAGTTACCGGATGTCTGCTGGAAGCACAACACAGAACAGAAAAAATAATCTAGGAGTTTCTTGGAGGGCGTGGAAGACAACTTCCTAACATAGCTGGTTAGTGAGCCAACTAGGGGAGATGCCTGGCTAGATTTGTTGTTAACAGAGAAGGACTAGTGGGTGATGTGATGGTGGGAAGCTGTCTTGGCCAAAGCAATCATGAAATGACTGAATTTTCAATCCTTGGAGAAGTCAGTAAGAAGGTCAGCAGAATCTCCACCTTAGACTTCCAGAGAGCTGGCTTTGACCTGTTTAGGATGCTGGTCAGCAGAACTCCTTGGGAAACATTACTGAAGGACAAAGGGGTCCAGGAAGGTTGAGCAGTCTTCAAGAATGTAATCCAAAAGCTGCAGGTGTAGGCAGTACCTATGTGCCAAAAATCAAACTGGTGGAGATGAGACCAGCATGACTGAACAGGGATTTTGTCCTGGAACCCAGGAAAAAAAAAAAGGAGAATTTGTCACCTGTGGAAGAAGGGAGAGTTACCCCATGAAAAGTATAAGGATTTTGTTAAGCTCTGTATAGAGTAAGCTAGAAAGGCAAAGGCATAGATGGAACTAAATCTGGTCACTGCAATTGTCATGGTTTAAGCCCAGCTGGCAACTCAGAACCAGGCAGACACTTGCTCACTCTACCCCCCACCAACTTCTTCCTCCCCGTGCTCCCAGAGGGATGGGGAGGAGAATAGAAAGAATGTAACTCCCATGGGTTGAGATAAAAACAGTCCAGTAAATAAGGTATAACACAAACCACTGCTGCTACCACCAATAATAATAATGATAAGGGAAATAACAAGGGAAGAGAATACAGCCGCTCACCACCCGCTGGCCTGACCAGAGCAGTGATCTAGCCCTTCTGGGTAACTGCTCCCAGTTTATATACTGGGCATGACGTGCTGTGGTATGGAATACCTCTTTGGTTAGTTTGGGCCAGGTGTTCTGTCTCTGCTTCCTCCTGGTTTTCATCTGGCTGCATCTACAGTGCTGTGTTCAGTTCTGGGCCCCTCACTACAAGAAGACATTGAGGTACTGGAGCAGGTCCAGAAAAGGGCAATGAAGCTGGTGAAGTGTCTGGAACACAAGTCTTATGAGGAATGACTGAAAGAACCGGGGTTGTTTAGCATGGGAAAGAGAGGGCTCAGGGAGGACCTTATCACTCTCTACAACTACCTGAAAGGAGGTTGCAGTGAGGTGGAGGTTGGTCTCTTCTTCCAAGTACCAAGTGACAGGACAAGAGGTAACAGCCTCAAGCAGCACCAGGAGAGGTTTAGACTGGATATTAGGAAGAATTTTTTCACAGAGAGGATAATCAATTATTGGAACAGGCTGCCCAGGGCAGTGGTGGAATCACAGTCCACATAGATGAGGCCCTCAGTGATATAGTTAAGTGGTGATCTTGGCAGTTCTGGGGTAATGGTTGGACTTGATGGACTTAAAAGTCTTTTGCAACCTAGCTGATTCAATGATTCTGTGAAAATTGTACTGTCTGTCTCTTCTGCTGTGGTCCTTGGAAATACTGCAAGCATTAATCAAAAATCAATTGTTTGTTTTAATCACATTTCATGGACAGAGTACATTGTAGGTGCAGGCATTGTGAATTACCTTGCAAAATGGAAATGTTAGGTGTAATTTGATCACTATAAATGAGAAAGGAGTAATTATTAAAAGTGGATAAAACTACCATGGTAAATCAAGAATGAGTTGGAAGGTCAGTACAATGACTATTATAGCTGAACCATATAAGTAGTGATATAATGCTACTTTACTTCAAAAGAAAAATACAGTTGACAAAACCTGAAATATAGAGTTGATAAAAACTGCCATTACCACTGAAATAAATGAAAGAGTATCTACTGATTTCACTGGAGCTAGAAAATTCATATATGAACTGGGTATTTTTATAAGGTTATTTGTCACTCTTAAATATGATCCATAAAGTACAGACTCAATTCTCAATCAAGCCTACAATAAGCTATTTCCTGTGTTGACACATAAAGTTTCCAGACTCAGAATCAGTTATTAAATGATCTTGTTAGTAACAGCAGGGCAGAATCTCCAAAAAAATACATAAAATGCCAGCACTGCCTAAATATAAATTTTAATTTCATTTAAGGCTCTGTCTTACTTTGGGTAAAACTTGAAGTAGTTGCAGATATTTGAAAGTTTTCACATTGTGTACTGAAATGTCACAGCTGTTGTGAGTATCCCAATGCCCAAGACATTTTTTTTGTTTTCCTTTCTCTTGGAAAGTCAGACAACTGCTGCCTGTGGAGAAGGGGTGGAAAGATGCATTGTAAGCATGACAAGAGTTTGCATCTCTCATTTCAACTGCCTGGTACCACAGCTGTGAGGAAGAGTAATAATGGGAATAGTGCCTGTTAATACAGTCAATAGGAATTCTGTGCAGATGGCGTATGGATAACACAGACAGTGTTGTCTCATAAATCTAGTTGCAGCTACTAAACAGGGTTGTGTGTTCACATGGAAAGCAGAACACACTTTCCTGTTCACTCTTTCCACCACCACTAACTTTAATTGCAATTGTGTTCACATGGAAAGCAGAACACACTTTCCTGTTCACTCTTTCCACCACCACTAACCTTAATTGCAATTGTGAGAGCTTCTAGTCGATGAATTTTGTGGATATAAATTTTAACAAACAGAAAACAAATTATTACTATATAATTTCACCCAAAGGAGGTTCTGAATAGGGGTTTTTTTCTACCAAGCCCAACAGTAAAAACAAAATTAATGTTCCTTTTATTTAAGAAGACATAATAACATTGATTTTTCTTTTTAAAATTAAAGAAATTTTGTTTGGAGAAGGCCCATTCTGGACTTAAAAAAAAAAAGAAATGAAAAAAGAGACTGATAAAAGCCACTGTAAGAGTGACCTCTGCAGCTTTTAGTAATAAATTTCACAATTCCTCATTAACCCCAGTTAGTTGATGAAGAATAACAGACTAGGTTTGAGATTGGTTGTACGTAGACAATGATATCAAATCTAGGTGGCAAAGTCGGAATTTGAGAAGGCACTTGAATTGACATGACCAACACTTACTGAGTTCAGAGGCCTATTTAGAATAAACAAAAACCATAGAATCATAGAATGGTTTAGATTGGAAGGGGCCTTAGGGGTCAACTAGTTCCAACCCCCTTGCTGTGGGCAGGGACACCTTCCACTCAAACAGGTTAAAGTCTAAATACGTTGAGAGAATTTGAAAAGTTCCATCTCCAGTCTTTTCTACCACTTTGTCTCAGAGACTGCACTTATTATTTCTAGTTGCTCCACTTGAATTGTGAAACTGGAAATATACTGAAAATACAAACCATAACTGGTTGTGGAAAACATGGAAAGGGAAATTACTTCCCTTTCTGCATACTTTTCTATGGAACATTCTTGTAAATAATTTACTGAAAAATTATTGTTCTTTAGGTAAATATTAAAAAATGTTGATTTGAATAGTTTTGAGTTGTTCTTGAATAATCTGTTCTAAGCTAAGCTTGTCAATTAAAGTAGAACAAAAGAGAAGATGTGGGTTTTGTTATTCATAATAGTGCTAAGGGCATTAATCAGCCCATGCTCTTAGTACAGAAGTTTGGGTGACCTGAAAAAGAGACCAAAGCTTATGTCTTGTAATTCTGCAACTTCTAATCTTTCCCTCACAAAGGCTTAGAATGGAAACTTAGTGAATACGGAAATGCAGTTTCACAGATTTTCATGGATAAGAAACCATTATTTATGTGAGGAAATAAGTGTATGTCTCTATATCCTAAGCTAACAAAATGACTTTGCAGAGGAGAGACTGCATGAAACCAAGATTACACTCAAAGTAGAGACATTCCTGTGTACTTTAATTCATTAGCTACATGCCCACAGCAGCAAATTAAATATGTAATACCTCTTTAAGTTCTTTGCTTCTTAGACACTAATCTATTATTGCAAACATTACAAGGTGAAAATGCTCTTAGAATTTCTAACAGCTTACCTCTGATAATTCAGACTTGGTTTTTACTGTTATCTGAAAATATTTAAATCCTTCTAAGACCTGTTATAAACACTTTCAAATGCCAAATGCTCCAAACCAACTTTTATTAGTATATGTGCTGTGTCACTGTACTATATAAATAGTTAACAAAGAAAAAAAAAAAAAAAGGAAGAGGAGAAGACATACAGAATAAAAACCAAACAAGTAGTTCCTCTGTTTAGTTTAATATGTAGATTACACCATCCTTCTGCATTCTACCAAGTTTAATATGTTGTGAAAATCATGTTGGTATTTTATGTTGCTTTGCATTAAATGAATACTGCACCTTGAATCAGCGTTAAAAATAATGGATTCACAGTAATCCTATAAATCTGGCTTGGTACTATAAAACAATGCTAACAAAGAATATTATGTTTCTACAAATATTGTTTCTTGCATATCTGACCTTAGTTAAATTCAGGACTTTGAATGGGTATAACAGTGATCTCTAAACCCTGAAGAACTCTCCAGAATTCCTTCTACTGATGATTTTAGTTTGCAGCTTTCCATAGCACAATGAAGGCAGTCTAGATCGTTCAGGCAGAGAGGTCCAAGCAGAAAAGTCTATTAGTCAATCAGCTTTGGTCCACAAAACATTTAGGACAAATCTGTGTTTAAGTTTATGAAGTTGGCTGATTAGCTTGCGTGAGATCAGTTAAAGGAATGGTTGTCCCTAGCAATATACCAACAAATAAATTTAACTCAATTCAGAATTATTTTCTATAGCTTGAGATGAACTAGTGACTGTCAATTAGAAAAATTACATAATTTTGAGGAAGCAATGGCAAACCTTTTTCATCTCTTTTCCATTTCTTGCTAATTCCTATCACTGTTCTACTTTTCTGGGGGGTTTTTTGGTTGGTTTTTGTTTGTTTATTGAGTTGTATGGGGGTTTTGTTGGTGTTTGTTTGTTTTTTGTTTTTGTTTTTTTTTTTGTTTTTACGGGTTTTTTTGTGGGTTTTTTTTTTTTTTTTTTTTGGGTTTTTTTTTTTTTTTTTTGTTTATTTGTTGTTTTGCTTGTATTTTCTCTGTGTGTGTGTGGTGGGGGAGGTATTTATTCCTTCCTCCNTTGTTTTTATGGGTTTTTTGGTGGGTTTTTTGTTTTGTTTTTGTGGGGTTTTTATTTTTGTTTTTAGAACACTGGAAGTATAAACAGATGAAAAAACAATGTTAAACAGATGCACAACCAGCAGCTCAGAAAATCCATTTGCTCTGATTACCTATGGCCATTCCCATGTACCTCCATTGAATTCTTCAATGTGTACAAATGCCATTTAAAGTTCTTGTCTTCTGGTTCCACAGCACGAAAAGTAAATTCAAGCAATTTATTAGAAACTGTCTCACAATGGCATTGCATCATTTCATTCAGGTAATGTTGTAAGACATAACATGCTGTGTGGTTTATGTGCAGATCATCTGGTTTGATGCTTGGGTTGTCCTGGTTGCTTTGTCATCCACTGTTTTGGTCTTGTTTGTTATATTATGTAGATCTTGGCACACTACTGGCAGAGTCCCTGGTTTCTCTGAGTGTCATCAAACATGCTGAGGGACATGTTGTCAGAGGTACACATTTTAAAGACCCTTCTAAAGTATGGGCATATATATATTTGGGCTTCTAAAGAAAATACAATAAAAAGTTAATGGGAAAAAATAGCCCCACAGAAGAAATCACAAAAAGTGCAAAAAGTTTTGCCATCTGCTTAAGATTGTGTATTTTATTACTTGTAAATTTGTTGAGCTTAATGAGAATACCATGTTATCTAAATAATAATAAGCTGAAATGCAGTATTATCAACAAAACCAAAGTGAATCTAATGTTACAGGATTAAAAAAGAAAGAAGCATAGTAAGCAACTGTTTAAGCTGGACAGGAGGGAAGCTGAGGTATCAAGAAACTATGGTCTTGTTGATTGGCAAAGTGACCTTCATCAGTCAATAATACACTTTGGTTTCCCACTAGAAGCCTTGATTTCAATCAGTGTGTATTATATATGCACACAAACAGAGTAACAGCAATGATTTGAATCAAGTTTGCTTAAGGTGTTATTATCTTTGTAATTTATATAGGAAATCTGTATTGTTGTCCCAACAATGTCATACATTAAAGAATGATCTGTTTTTTACGCAGACCTAAACAGTTATTTCAATATCACATACAAAAAGCATAATTTTTGTATGTTTTGTATTCACTTAAATTATTCTAGCTAAAATCTACTAAAAAAAAATATGTTTTCTTCATTGTAATCTTCAGGTTTTTGCTGCTGAGAAATGCCAAGCTGACAATTAACTGACACAGCATTTTGTCGTCTCATAAATTTTTGTGTATTTCTGGATATTGGCAGTTCCTTATACAGAAACTAACCTGCACTTAGAAATGGCCATGAATCTGAGCTAACCTTCTACAAAAACATCCCTGCCAAGGAAAGTCTATGATTTCAATATGAGGTAACATATATGCATGAATTTGCATATGGATCTCTGGATCCAACCTTATGGACAGCTATTCAGTTTCATATAAAAATACTAGGAAAATATTATTAATACAGTGTGTTTTGTGCCTTCTCTAGCATTATAGGTAGAAAATGGGTACAAACATACACTAAGCAGCTTTTCACACAGGTCATCTTGTGAGGGATGGATTCAGGATGCGAACATTAGACACTCAACTGAAGAACTCCTTGATTTAAAGGGTTAACATAGCTCGTAGCAGAAGTCTTTATCTTCCCTGTGAATAAGACATTGCTAATGGGAGAAAGAAAGGCCTGATCAGCTCCTTTAAAATAGGTTACATGTGCACAAGTATGAAAAAAACAGATAAACCCGTATCTAATTATGTCATTTTAGTGTTTTGTGACAACAGATGTAGGGAATTTGACTGCAAGCAATATCTAATAAGTATGAAATATGTAAGTAAATAATCAGCTAAAATTGCTGAATCTTTTCAGAAATAGACAAATTCCAAGACATAAAATCTGGAACAATTTTACGTAAGAAAGTGACAAATCACCGAAGTTTACAGAAATATTAAATCTTGAAAAATTTGTTGTCACAATAATCACTATTCCCATTGTAAATACTTTCACACAGCAAATGCACGTTCTATTACCTGCCATGACCTAGGCTCCCATTATACTCAGATCTGTGCAATGCCAGGAGTAATAAAATGGATCTTGCTGTAAAATCCTTACTGCCTTCATTTACATTATCTGAGTTGACCGTTCAGCTTTATTAACTGCCATGACCTTGGTTTATGTTATTTTCATTGGTATACTATTTACATGAGCAAATCAAAGTTGATAATGACTTGCCTGGAAAAAAAATATACAAAGGAAGAAAGTATTAGTAAATAACAGAAATTGTCAAAGGAATAGACTTCTTTAGACATGACTAAATAAGAAATAACTTTTCTTTTATTATGATCTTATTTAGCTTTTTTCTAAGTCCCAGTGCAAGACCTGTAATACAGGAAAAGAAGCATAAATTATTTCAGGTAGGTTCTTTTTTTTTTTTTATGTGTCCACTTATTGTCATCTTCCATTTTGTAAAGCCTATCCAATAAATCATCTTTTTAAAAATATTTGAGGTAGTAAAGAATTGAGACAAATTACTTAAACTTGCTGAGTACTGAAAAGATGTTTGTAGGCCCCTGAAAATGTGCCTTTACTGAGAGTATGTCTTTTGCTTATAATCACAAAGGTTCTTTAACAATCTGCTGCTTGGTATTTTTCTGGTCTTTCACTGCAGGCAAAACGGGACATTAAATGGCTGGTTAATTATCTTTTGCTGCCATATTTCTCTGGGGTGTATTATGTTGTTGTTAACATTGATATGATGGGAGAGGCGTGCAATGGCAGACACTAACTATGAAAGGCTGGTTTCAAACATGTATATTTAAGTTGTCATTTACAAAAAAACCACAAACACAAACATGTTTAATTTTTTCCAATATATTCCTTTGAGACTTTCATTATTTCTTATAAATGAAAACTTGCTAAAAAAATGAATTTGATAAAATTGTGTCATTTTCACATTAGCTACTTGAACAAAGCTCCAATGGTAGAAAACTGAAGAAATTTTAAGTAATTCTAAAGATAATTTCTCCCTGCAACTCAGACATCAGACCTGAAAAGGATGCTTCCTCTACAATACCACTTCCTGTGTCTTCTGCACTAATCATGTCAAGTCCTTTGCATGAAAACTATACTCTGCAATAGAAGGGAGGGGGGAAAGTGACTCAAACAAGTTAATTTCTCAAGGAAAATTCCTGAAGTCAGTTTTGTCATCCTTTTTTAAATAGAAAATAGAAATTTTTATTTAATTTTAGAGAAAACTTACAATATTTCAAACTGAAATTGGTGGGGTACGTCAAATTTTTTAACTTTGTCTCATGTCTTCACAGTGAAAATATTGGGTAAAATTCAATTATGTATATGATTGTTATGCTAGAGTTTGTGGCAATGGATAGCTATGAAAGATTATGAGCCAAATATTCAGTAGCCAACAGCAGTTACACTGCAAGACTTCCTATTCATGGATCATAAGAAGAGATGCAGTTTTCACTTAGGACATGGCCATGAGGTGAGCTAAAATTTCACCTTTTTTTTTTTGGCGGTTTTTTTTTTTTTTTTGAGTGTTGGGGAGAAGATGAAAAAA
>NDXB01001415.1:67008-79118 GCA_002631895.1 Agapornis roseicollis
TTTTTTTTTTTTTTCTTCTGTAAAGTTTCCTTTCAACCAGTCAGCACACAGCCCATCTTTACGGACAGGGTTATTCTTCCCCAGTGAAGGAATTCTGTATTTCCCTTTGTTGAACTTCTTGAGGTTCCTGTTAGCCTATTTCTACAGCTTGTCAGTGTCTCTCTGAATGGCAGCACAACCGCCTAATGCATCAGCTATTCTTCCCACTTTTGTATCATCTGAAAAACTTGAGGATGCATTCAGTTTTGTAGTCTACATCATTAACAAAAATGCTGAACAGTGTTGCCCCCCAGTGTTGACCTTAGAGTATTCCATTAATGCCGGGCATCCAGCTAGACTTCATGACATTGATCAACTCCTTAGGCCCAGCAGTTCAGCCAGTTTTCATCCACTTCACCATCCGTTTACTGGGTCTGCATTTTATTAGTTTTTCAGTAAAGAAATTATTGGAGATATTGTTAAAAACTCACCTAATGTCAAGATAAATAACATCCACTGCTCTCCCTTTATCCACCAAGCCAGCCATTTCATTGAAGAAGCCTGCAAGTTGGTCAAATGTGATTTCCCCTTTGTGAAAATATTCTGGCTCACTGTCACCACTTGTCCTTAGTACATTTGGGAATTGTATCCAAGATTATTCACTCTACCATCTTCTCCAGTATAAAGGTAGGCTGACCAGCCCATACTTTCCCTGATCTTTCTTCTTAACCCTCTTGAAGGCAGGTGTAACATTTGTTTTCTTCCAGTCTTCAGCAACCTTTCTCAGCTTCCATGACCTTCCAAATAAAGCTAAAAATGGCCTTGCAATGATATTAGCCAGCTCCTTTGCTACTTGCTGCAAGTAATTTAGACTAATGTTGATGAAGGCCATGAGCCCTTTTTCTCTTGCAAAAATGAAGATGGTATATTACTGATACAGTCTAGTCTTCACTATTTGTAAATATATTTTAAATCATCCCACAGTTTTCACTGGGTTCATCTTAAAATATCAGCATGGGAAAAATCTGTTCTATGAAAACTATAGAAGAGTGTGATATATCATATATTCAATTATGATATTGAATCGTAGACCATGGTACTTGGAGTGTGTAATTACTCGGGCTTGGAAAAAATTTCAAAATCCTTTCACATCAGAAAACAGAATAGAATTCCAATAAGTATTTTTGCAGAAGGTCAGATGTAACAAGACCTCACTTATGTATTTTTGAGAAGGCAGGAACCAGATGTGTCTGGAGTTTTGGTTGGGGTTTTTTTTGTTTGTTTGTTTGTTTATTTGCTTTTTTAAGAAACTTCTGAGTATTGCTCAGAGTTCTCTTGAACTTCACATTGCCTTTGAAACATGTGACTTTGTTCCACAGACCATGTTACATCACATACTTTTTTTGGCATTTGGCCTGTTGATAAAGGAGAGAGTATTAGAGAGGGTAGAATCTGCTGAAGAAGAGTGTTCTTCACTACCTGGGCTCCTGTCAGTGCAGTATGTTTTCTCATCTACCACCAGCCAGCCAACTCGGGGATGGAAGACTTAAGACAGAACTTGTATCAGTCAGTACAGTCACTATTTTATGGAAAGATTCTAAGTAAAAAGACTAGTTTTAGCACACTGGAATTGAGAATGCTGAAATTATAAAAACCTACCCCAGATCATGCTTATGAGTCAATTCTAAAGCATGTTTTTAAACAACTTTTGTATACATATTTTCCATAAAAGACAGCTGCATTTGAAGAAGTGCACACTCCATAGTCACCTTCATGACATCATCTTTTTCCAGAGTTGTTTAAACAATGATTTTGAGATATGTCTAAAACAATAGCAGTTGATTAATTATTGATGACTGCAAACTGTAGGCAATTAACTTTCAGATAGCTACATTTAAGAGGCATGTGACATAACATGTTCTTCTAAGTAATGAAATAGAGGGACAGATATATAGTATAGGACATACATTTTAAATGTGGAAGTAGAAGAAACTGATTTTAGGGTACCAGGGACTAGTAAATGAGTAAAAAAGGAGACCAAGTTATTGTCAGACATACATTTTCATTTGAATCAGTATCTGTTCCATATTGTCCTAATATTTTGGAGGACTCATCCAGTCTAAATCTACTGTAAAGCTAAATTAGCTTTATATCTGTCATTCCTGACAAATCTTTCCCTCACCTGTTCTTAAACATCTTCAACAATGCAGACTCCTTAAGCTACTTGAGCAATCTATTCCAGGCATTAATTATACATTTTGTAATATAGTTCTTCTCTGTGTCTAAATCACAATTTGGTTTGCTACAGTTTAAGTACCAGCAATACTTCTTGCCTTCTCCAGTGCAGACATAGAAAATAAATTATTTTCAGCTTTTCCATCAGCCTATTTGAAATGTATTGTCAGAGATGGGATTCAACATACTTCCTTGTAGCAATCTACATGTGGATTCCCACATGTGATGTATGTGTCAGCTCCCATTATATTTATCTATAAAATAACGGATGATTCCCTATATAATACAGAACACCCATGTGGCATTGCCAGATGTGACAAATGTTAATGTGCCCTTCTGGAGGAGCAGCTGGAGGCCAAGAAGGACATGTGGAAGCTTCTAAAATAGTCCTGGATTCCTAGGTTTAGGTGACTGGTTTATGCCCTTAACCAGTACAACCAACATTACAGTAAAAACAAAACTGCCTTTGTATACAGTAATAAAACCTCTAAGTAAATAAGAACCTCAGATTTCTCTTAACATTTTAAAACCATCCAAACAGCCAATGTTTTCTTCTGTGTATCACAGAGAATGTTAGGATAGGCAATGAAAGACAGATAATTTAAGCTTAGAAAACATCTTGATGAGCTGTGATGTAATCTTCCATTCCCCTTGTCTAATTCTCATTCCTCTGTCTATAAATCTGTTATATAAATAGGTTCAGTTTATCAATTAATTTTAAGTAATTATATCATATTTTTGCTTGACAAATCTGATTTCTGGTAACATACCTAAAACCATATTTAAGCAATAAAGCTAATTAGGTATTTAATAGGTTAGTGTAGTCTGGGAAACTTGTTGCTTCTTGAATAATCACAGAATTGCAGAATGAAGAAAGGACCTCTGGAGGTCATCTGGTCCACCTGCTCAAATAGGGCCAAAGTTTTAAAATTATATGGCCAATTGAACATGTGTAGACAGCTTTAGAATATACTTAATGAGAGGGATATGCCACTGTGTTGTCATTTTAAACAAAATGGTGGTATATTTTTTCTTGTGTGAAACATCTTATAGTAATAGTTTTAAAACAAAGAAACATGAGAATTTCATCTTGCTATGAACTGTAAAGCCCAATCAAGTATAAAAAAAGTGGTAACAAAATGGTGGTATATGTTTTCTTGTGTGAAATATAGTATAGTTTTAAAACAAAGAAACATGGGAATTTCATCTTGCTATGAACTGTAAAACCCAATAAAGCATAAAAAAGTGGTAACAAAATGGTGGTATATATTTTCTTGTGTGAAATATCTTATAGTAATAGTTTTAAAACAAAGAAACATGGGAATTTCATCTTGCTATGAACTGTAAAGCCCAATCAAGTACAAAAAAGTGGTAACTGCAGGATGTCTTCAGCAGTTCTGGATCCTTCACAGTAAAACATAGTAAGTAACCAAAAGTTGATACAGGATTTTGCAAAGTTATTTTAAATTACATGGCAAGATACCTTGAAGATAGCTTAAATGAATAATGCATATTTTGCATCAAGTGAATTACTAAAAACATACATAAATTTTCCTGCCTTTTTTCCCTTTTCCTCTTCATCATATCTTAAGATTCTGTAACGGGTCTTGCAAAACCTGTTTGGAGAAACTCCAGAACAACTCAACCATGTAGTGAAAATACTTTTGTACATATATTCTTAACTTCAATAATAGCATGAAAGTATTAATCTGAGTGTTTCTCAGTTACTCACTGAAAAATCCTCTGCGTAACTGAAAAATATTCTAAATTGTGCAGTTTACTGAACTAAAAAATTTGCAGTAAATTATGAACTTTAATCACAACACTAAGCTTGGAAAATCCCATCACAGTGGTAACTTTAGCATTATGGAACAGAAAACGTATTGGTGTTGCCCATGTAGTACTCTGAATATTAAAACCCCAAAACACAGGTCTGAAATCTCAAGAACTTTGGAGAAAAAAACTCTTCTATAATGAAATTCGGAATTAGTCTAGGGAAAGAGTTTTATAGTACTTTGACTCTTAAAGTTACGTAAGAAAGTACATGAATAGTGAAATCCTAAATAAACTAGAAATGCTTCAAGAGCATTGGTTTTATAAAAGAATTGACAGTTTTCAATATCTGTGTCAAAATGTGGTTGTATATGTGTCTTAAAAACCCATGATTTTGAAATAATTTGACATTTAGTGTGATGAGACTATATTTCTAAATTTTTAACAATGTTTAGTATTTAATACATTGGTTTTTAATAGTCATATATTATTTTTTATTCCACTAGCACCACATTGACATAAAAACTACAGGTAATTTATAATATAGTAAAATGAAAGTTTGTCTTTATAGCAGATTGTGAGAACATTTTAAATTCATGGAAATTTCTTATGGCCTTGTAAAAAATTCTCCCTTGCTGTGGATCTTTCCAACAAATCCCAAATATTATACATAGAGAACTACATTGTTGTCATCATGAATTTACCGTCTTTATTTCGTTTTCTAAGAATTTTTCTGCTTTCAAGGTTTCATTGTCTAACAATATCTGACTATATAGTAGTATTTTAGCATGTGCTCTTGCTAAGGAGCATAAATCCAAAGGACCTAACAGAGGTTATGGGTTGATTAAATTATTTAGAATGAAATATTCTCCCAGCTTGAAGTCTCTTGTTACATAAGTAATAAAATATTTATGGACAACATACTGCTACTTTAAACAGACTTTGTTAGAATCCCACAGTAGATTAACAATAAAGTGGGAAGCACTCTGTTTTGAATAAACAAGGAATACCACTTATCAAGATAATTGCCTGATCCAGCCTGTACCCAGCATGCACAGCACAAGATGTTTATTTACCCGAAGCTGCTTCCCCACAGCAGAGTTGTGTTCAGGTGCTAATTTTAAACACTGAAATGTAAAGACAAGCTAATGAGAAGGAATTTGGATATGGATGTTCACCTGGCAGGAATACAGAGTAGCAGAGGTCACTGGTAGCCAGCTGAATTCTTCAGCTGAAAGGAGAGAAATAAGCACTTAGTGCTGATGCTACTGACTTAACCTGGAAATAATGGCGTAGTTGGTGTTAGGATATTATTTTAAATATCAAGCAGACTTTGCAATCTCCATGAGGCATAAAGGTCAGGAAACGCAGAAAAATATATTCCATGTTCTTACTACTTTAGCATAAGATCTCGTAAAAATAATTCTGCAGAAAATCACCTTAACCAGAGTGAAAAACAAAGATAGATCTGCATGGTGACACCTTGTCCAAAAGTAAGCTACTTTTTTTTTTTTTTTTTTATTTTTAAGAAACTTACTCTATTTACAACGATTATACTAATTTAGGAAATACTACCAGTATTAAAAATATAAAAGACAGCATCCTTAAATATTATGAATTACCAAGTAAAATGAAACACAAGCATTTCCTTTCCCTTCTTAGTTCTTGGGTTTTTTAATTTACATTAAAATATCACCACTCAAAATCATGTATACATGTGAGGTTTTGATTTCTGGTGTGATTAAGATTGCAGATGAAGGGTATCAATACACTTCTTTCAAATGACACAGCAGGTAAATTGAGATAGCTTTGGGTAAGGAGTTCTATAGCAGAAGACATAAACACAGTTTATTAATGCAGGAATAATAAGAAAAGTTGAGCTTGTTTCTTTCTTTCCCTTCCTTTCAGAAAATGGAGTAAATGCAGGTACATTTTCACCTCAGAGAGGATTTTTTCAGTTTCTGTGTGT
Organism: Agapornis roseicollis; assembly: GCA_002631895.1. NCBI lineage: Eukaryota > Metazoa > Chordata > Aves > Psittaciformes > Psittacidae > Agapornis > Agapornis roseicollis. Next base: position 72,965 of record NDXB01001415.1, read on the forward strand.
CCCTGAAACACTGGAGGCAGAAATGATTACTCATGTGGGGCAGATTGCCAGCTCTCAGGCTAACCATTGTAAATGGAAGAGTCTGAATTAGTCAATGTATACTAGAAATTAAATCAGTGTTACCAGAGATGAATTGAGGGTAGATTTTAAACCAAATGTTCTAGTCATGAAGAAGAAATTAAGGCAGAGAGCAAAATATAACAATAGTATGACTTTAGAATCACAAGCAAAATATTTTTAAAATAATCTTAGTTCTGAAACAGACAATCACTCGAAAGTTTATATCCAATGCATTTCTTACGACCACAATGTCAATATGGAGGAATAAGTAAGCTTTCATCATCACACAAAATTAATCTCAATTTAGTAAAAATCCAGACTTGTGAAACCAGAATAGAATTTTACTTAATTGATAACATCAAAGCAAATATAAACAAAACTTGCAAATCTTTTTTTCAAACACAGTACTGTCTGTTTATCTGTATTATAAGAGACAGATAGAAAGCAAGAGAGGGAAGGAGAGGTAAAAAAAACAAAGGAAAAAGAAATTACACTAAATCAAACCAGGGGCTGTCCACAGTACTAAATAGTATGAAGGCATTTTCAAAACACATAGTCCTGCCTTTTTGGGCTTTCCAGAAGGTGTATAACAGTACTGCAAACAGCAGCTGGCACTTATTTCACAATCTTCACAGAATTACCAGTATCCTCTTCTACCTCAGCAAGTACCTGCCAAAAAGGCTTATTTCTGTTGAGTTTGATGGGACTGGAGAAGTTTGCTGCATCTCGATTTTGGCTGTTTTATTTAATTACTAGGTAAGTATCATGTGTTTCTCCTGCATGCTGCAGTGGAGTGAGAATGAAGTGTCTGTTATCATGAGTGCTGTTTTACATGTGTTAATGATGTCGCAGGGATTGACCAGTTGGGGATGTTCAGCCTGGAAAAGAGAAGGCTGCATGGAGACCTCATAGCAGCCTTCCAGTATCTGAAGGGGGCCTATAGGGATGCTGGGGAGGGACTCTTCATTAGGGACTATAGTGACAGGACAAGGGGTAACGGGTTCAAACTTAAACAGGAGAGGTTTAGATTGGATATAAGGAAGCAATTCTTTCCTGTTAGGGTGGTGAGGCACTGGAATGGGTTGCCCAGGGAGGTTCTGAATGCTCCATCTCTGGTGGGGTCGAAGGAGGTGATCCTGCCCTTCTACTCTGCTCTCGTGAGACCTCACTGAGAGTATTGTGTGCAGTTCTGGTGTCCTCAACATCAAAAGGACATGGAGCTGTTGGAACAAGTCCAGGGGAGGGCCACAAAGATGATCAGGGGACTGGAGCATCTCCCATACAAAGACAGGCTGAGAGAGTTGGGTCTGTTGAGCCTGGAGTACAGAAGGCTGCGTGGAGACCTCCTAGCAGCCTTCCAGTATCTGAAGGGGGCCTATAGGGCTGCTGGGGAGGGACTCTTCATTAGGAAATGTAGTGACAGGACAAGGGGTAATGGGTTCCAACTTAAACAGGAGAGGTATAGATTTGATATAAGGAAGAAATTCTTTCCTGTTAAGGTGGTGAGATGCTAGAATGGGTTGGCCAGGGAGGTTGTGAATGCTCCATCCCTGCCAGTGTTCAAGGCCAGGTTGGATGAAGCCTTGGGTGACATGGTTTAGTGTGAGGTGCCCCTGCTTATGGCAGGGGGGTTGGAACTAGATGATCTTAAGGTCCTTTCCAACCCTAACTATTCTATGATTCTATATTATCTAAGAGAATTTTAGGATAGAGCTTTCAAAACCAAAGCTAGCCAAACAAAAAAATGAACAGATATGCAGGTTCCTGGCTTTGGATTTCATTAATAAATTCAGAGAATGCTAGGGCTGGGGTTCCTTTGGGAATGTTAAACATAGCACTGCCCAGCTTTTTAAACATCAGGGTGAAAATAGGAAAGATTTTACCTTTTTTTTTTTTTTTTTTTTATTATACTTGATTGCATTTGGAGACTTTACTTCACATCTCTTTATACTCTCACAGAGCCAAACTTATCTGTGAAATCAAATAAGCTAATATTTTCACATGATGACTTTCTCATACGATGTGAAACTCATTCAAGCCTTGCCAGTCATGCCAGCACACNTTTTTTTAATTATTATACTTGATTGCATTTGGAGACTTTACTTCACATCTCTTTATACTCTCACAGAGCCAAACTTATCTGTGAAATCAAATAAGCTAATATTTTCACATGATGACTTTCTCATACGATGTGAAACTCATTCAAGCCTTGCCAGTCATGCCAGCACACACTTGAATACATGTATTTTATTTCTAAATGTAGAACACACTAACTAAATGCCCCAGCTCTTCGAAATACTTGCATTAATTTTTTCTGAATTTTAACAAATAAGTTTTAGAATTATTTATGCTCACTGAATATATAAAAGTAGAAAAGAGACAAAAAAACTTTCAGAATGATAAATCCCAATAAAATTGGCATATCTTAAAAAGTTACCTTCTCTTCTATTAAAAGAAGTTAGAGTACATGCTGACATGATTAAACCATCTCCCTGTTGCAGAAGTTTTCTATCAAAAACCCTCCTCAAAGAGAGGGGAGGGAGAGGTGCAATTGTGGCTGTGGTTAATGAAGCATTTACCCCACTTTTGGACCAGTGGACTACTGACAGTCCTCCAGATCTCCATGACTGATCCATAGCTTCAATTCCCATGCCACCTGAGGAGTCGCAATTGCCAATCCTGAGTGCTTATTATTGGATTGTAAACTCAAACTCTTTTTCTGCTTTTTACAGCGCAAGAAATCTTTCATTCTTTAATACATAAGGGCCTGGAGGCAATTAGAAGTGTATAGGTACTTTCTCAGCCATGTGTACAGACTACTGGTTAAAATAGTTCCTGGGGAGACATGGAGCCATGTAAACTGTCACAGAAAACTAATCTGAATTTCTCCCTTCTTATTTATTGGATTAGATCACTGCAGAAAGAGAGATAATTTCATCAGTTTCTTCTAGGAAAAAGCAATGTTGGTCTTGGACTTTGATATGAATATGCAGAGGACCATTGAGTATGAGTAGATGCAGGCAGCTCCGTGTTATCCTTCATACAGACACCTAACAGCAACAGGAGTCCATAAATGCCAATGTATCATAGAATCACAGAATCACAAAATTATAGAATCATAGAATGGTTTGGGTTGGAAAGAACCTTAAGATCGTTCAGTTCCAACACCACTGCCATGGGCAAGGACACCTTCCACGGGCAAGGACACCTTCCACTAGATGTGGTTGCTCAAGGCCATGCCTGTCTAACCTGGCTTTGAACACTTCCAGGATAGGGAGTCCACAACTTCCTTGGGCACCCTGTTCCACTGTCTCACCATCCCCACAGTAAAGAATTTCTTCCTTATATGTAACCTGAACTTCTCCCGTTTAAGTTTGAACCCATCACCCCTTGCCCTGTCACTGCAGTCCTTCATGAAAAGCCCCTCTCCAGCATCCTTGTAGACCCCCTTCAGATAATGGAAGGCTGCTATGAGGTCTCCACACAGCCTGTCTTCGTATGGGAGATGCTCCAGAGTCCTCTTATCATCTTCATGGTCCTCCTCTGGACTTGCTCCAACAGCTCCATGTCCTTTTCATGTTGAGGACATCAGAGCTGTACACAATACTCCAAGTGAGGAGTCACGAAAGCAGAGTAGAGGGGAAGAGTTAACTCCCCCGACCTGCTGGTCTACTTCAGGCCAACAAAATTTTGTGTTGAGGGCTGATCCTCAACAGGTCACAGGAAGGGAGCTGCTCTGCTGTGTAAGAATCCTGACCCAGAATCAGTTCATCTATGAATGATGGAGTTCAGGTGCCCCACAATTATACAGTATGAGAAGGGGGAGAGGCAGTGCTGCATCTGTCCACCTCTCTGCCATCACTGGGCCCACTCTGGCAGTGCTGCAATGTTGCTACATCAGTGACATGTGGGATTCTGACCCAGAGGCATTCAGTCATAAACCCACAGATGTTAATCTCATGCCCATGGCTCCTCAGTCAGGCACAGGCACCAGGGGTCTGAACCTGCTGTTCCTCTGTAGTGAGCAGGAGTACTTTCATGTACTCCATGTTTCCTACTTTAGATGGGTTTTTTTTTAATTCTGGTCTTTCTTGGACCTGCAAATGAAAGACCACATCTTCCTATGTGTTTCACAAAGAACCCTAACGTAGGCCTGCATACTGCTTTGAGGATTAATAATTAAAAGGAAAATGCCATGATGAAGTTCCTAACCTAACATTTCTAACTTTCTATCTTTGATTTCTAAGACAAAGTCAGAGATAATCACATGGCTAAGGACTATTTTAAACTGAATTTTCAGTAACTATACTTTGATTTATCTAAAAATCATTGGTTCAAGACATTGCATTAGCAAGTTAAAAAAAAAAAAAAGCAGTTTAATTTAAAATTAAATGTGCTTGGCTTTCTGATAGATGCAGAGGGTAACTTATAACTAACAGGATGCTAAAAAAAATATTAAATGCTAAGATGGAGAATCCACAAATCATAATGTTTGAACCGGAGTACAAGAAGACATGTTTATTCAAAGCAAAGAATTTATGACATGAGACTAATGTCCTATTAAATAAAAAAATGACATAAAGTTTAAAATTGTTCTTCTTAATACTTACCACCCCCTGCATAATCTACTGTTTAAATATGTTAGGACAGAATATTCCATTAAATATTTATTAGTGAATTCAATCATGGCAAATGATTTCCCCCTCATTCAATGTATAACAGAACAGCAATCAAGCTTCTTTTGTTTCACAATAATCACTGCACCAGCAATCTCTAATTATATATAAAGCTGCTGAAAAATTAGAGAAGTGAAGAAAGAGACACCTCCTGTGGTAACTAGTTTCTCTTCATTTCTTCTGAACAATTAAAATACCCTTATACATTAACAAGATGGAACATTCTGAGAAACAGGTCTCCAGTAGCAAGCATTTGAAAATGCATTATATTTGTTCTACTTTGTGGGTGGAAGTAGATTTATCATTTTTTCTTTATGAATAAACTCTGAACACACTAAGACAGTTTTTAATGCTGTTTATTCTTCCTCAGAAGTGAGATTGACGTCATGATTTAGGAATAGCTTCAGATAGCTCTACAGTTTTGTTCAATAGAATAAATATTTTTGATGATTGTTCTTAACTTCAGAATACCACGGATTTACCTGGGAGTTCAATTTGCTTAATAGCAGCACAGGGTTTAGCTCATATCTAGCTAATATCTGAAAACCACAGAGAGGAACAGAAGTCGGTATGTACAGTTCCATTACCAAGCTGGATCAGCTTCTCAATTTGAGCCCAGAGGAAGCCAGGTGTATTTTGAGCACCAGGGTGCTTTCAGGCTTGATAACTAGTGTTCAAATGCGAGCACAGGGTTAAACTTGAAGTTACCTGCAAGCTAGATAATACAAGTATCTTAATAATAATAATAATAATAGCAACAATAACATAACAATATAATTAGGGAACAACAACAATGATATAATTATTAATCCAGGGACAACTAGAAATCAAGAAGAAATTTTGAACATATACATACATAATCGCTTTCTTAGTAAATAAATAAATAAATAAATAAAAAGATTAAAAAAAAAAGAGCAAAAAGATGTCCCTTAAAAAAATGTTGGTTGCAGTTAAGTAAACTGTAAAATGTAAAACGTATCCCTTGTAAGGTGATTTACTTGCTTTTCTGCTACTTGCCTTTCAGTTTCCTCCCTGATTTACTTCTTTTAGTTATGTCTGGTCAAAATCCATACTTTAAGTTTCTGAAGACAAGGAGTGTCTTTTTAGCATCCATCACCAAGGGGTCTGTATTGGTATTAGTAGGTGCAATATTAATTCAAACAAATAATCTTTTTTTTTTCAGGATTTAATCTGTAAGGATCCTCAAAATAACCTTGCTCTTTCACAAAAGCTGAAGCACAGAGGATGGGGTTTTTCTTATTTCCTTGTATAAGAGTTAGTATTCAAGGACAGGTTTTGTGAAACACTGAAGCTATCTCCATTGTTTTGGACTTCGACATGAAAGGCAGGTGAAAAAGCAAAATATTTTAAGGCTGTTATTTTAGTTTGTTTTTTTTTTTTTTTTTTTTTTTTTTTTT
>NDXB01001415.1:79258-91969 GCA_002631895.1 Agapornis roseicollis
TTTTTTTGTTTGTTTGGTTTTTTTTTTGGCAGTAAAAGAAAAATTAGAACTGTTAAAATAACCCCAGTTCTTACCGTTCATCTTTCTTTGGCCATGTAATTTGTCCAGATCATTTTCACAATACTATAATATCATGCAAAGTAAATTTAAGAATCTTGATATAGTAACAATAAGAAAAGTCTGGCAGAATAGAAAACAAACTCTGGAAACTCACAGCCAGCATGAGGCAATCTTAAATATTTTCATGAAATTATAGCATAAAATGTCAATGTTTCTGGAAGCTATGGAAAAACTCTTTGTAAACAGAATGTGTTCACCATGATAGGATAACTAAATCAATGTTAGGTACCCCACTAGGAGTTAAGCCTATGCTTGCACAGGCAATAAGAAGTAAAAGGTATTCAAGGAAGGAAACTTGATTGGTTTTGTCAGAAAAGAAATATGGAATATTTTGTTGAAAGATGATTCTCTGTTTTCAAAAAGAAAATGAAAGAACCTCAATTCTGTCATTGGATTCAAATCTGGAGTGGTGCTCCAAATCTCTATTAATTTCCAATTTAGGATATTAAATCAACAATCATGCTCTGAAAAGATCACTCAGTGCTTAATCTGAATAGTAACAATAGAACAAGATGTCTGTAGTACTGTGAAAGATGTTCTGTACTGCCTGTGAAGGGCTTTTTGCCTGACAAACCCAGCTCATGGCTCTAATTTAATGTATTTGTTAATATATTTTGTTAACCTTTCAATAAAGAAATATTCAGGAGTTTGAAATATTGATGATGCTTTTTACTAGGTATAAATTTTTTGATGAGGAAAAATAAATATATAGATCTTCCATTATTTTTCCTTAAGTCTATCATGCCTTCATATGTGCTCAGTGAGATATATAATAGTAGGAAATTCCAAATAAAATTATTAAAAGCATAACTCATCTTTAAAAAATAATCATAATAATCATGATGTTAAATAACTATTGTCCATTTCTAATTTAGTGTTTATAAAACTCAAGATCCTAAAAGGATGAGACAAAAATGTCAGTATAACAGCAAAATTTCTAGACAGTAAGTACATTTCCAGCACTCACTAACAGTATGCACATTTCCTCTCACTACAAGAGACAAAAGGTTGAAATTAATTATTTGAGCATGCATCTGTGGCCCTTTAGGAGCTCTGCTCCCTTCAAGAACTGAAGGAGCTCTGTTTGGACTGAATTCATTTTCCAAGTTTGAGTTGCAGTGTGCCTCCTCATTGATTTAAGAAATAATAAACAGAGTGAGACAACATTTTTAACAGAACTCTTCACTGTTGCATCTGAGGTAACAAATGACAAACCGCCCCCCAAAGCTAAACATAGTTATAGCACAAAGCAGTGGGGTTATTTAATAAATATGAAATGAGAATACAAGCAGAGAGAGGATGGAAATAACATTTTCTTTTCAGGAGAAAGCAAGACTCACCCATTGTCCTAGCCTAAAATACCACTCTGCTGATTCTGACCTGGAAGTGGCCTTCTAGAACAATGTGGGAGAAGTTTACTGGCTTAAATCCAAGCAGTTTCTGCCAGTGAGTCCATCTGTGCCAGCTAAGCATCAGCACTGTGTTACTGGAGAAAGAACAGTCATTTTATCACCCAGATTGATTAAGTTTCTATGCAGTACCATTTCATCCCCAAAGCTTGGACACAAGGTATACAAGTTCCATTTAGAGAGGGGAGAGAAGAAAGTTTGTGCTACATTATGTCATCCCCCCTTCATGTTTAGAAAAGGAGAAAATCTTCACAGAGCTGGGAGAACATCATGTTATCATTTTATTGTTTCCAGCTCACGAGAGTTATGGAACAATAATGGCAGACAGCAAGAAATAGCAGTAGGTTAGGGATCTTTGTTGTCAGAATACAACCATTTTTCCAAGTAGTGCAAATTTAAACTCTTCAATAAAGTCTTTATTATCCTTTGTACCAGCATGGATATAGGTTCACAAAGACAGGTAGGTTAAGGTATGGGATGATCCATCCAAGCTTGTAAAACTTGCTAATTTTATTTCTACAGTGGCATTTCCCTAAATATGAACCCCATTCTACTGCATATGGAAATCAGCTGTGCAAGATGCATGAAAGGTTTAATTTTTATCTAGTGTGATGTTCTTTAACTTGGTTTTGGCATGCACCAACTGTCATAGCCCCACCAGTCCACCCCAAACCCACCAGTTGGTGGATATGGCTCAGGAGACCAGAACTTTGCAGGAGACTCAGCAGTGCCAGTGTTGTGGAGGGGCTCAGGCAGGTTAGTGAAATAGACATCTTCCAGCCCACCTGAGTGCCTGACAATCTTCCCAGATATATTTAACTTGCAAGTGTACATTTCTTTTCTTTTAGTATAGTGCAGTTGCATTTCAGGCTGCTTTTACTACAAATATATTTAAATCTCTTTAGCTCAACTATGTGATGGAAAATGTTGGCAAATTCCCACTTTCACTCACATTTATGCATTCCCACTTCAGTCAACTGGTTTGGACAACAGTAACTTCAAACATACATTTCTTTCTTGCTTTCCCGATTGATCAAATGACTCATAATGTATAGATAATTTGAAAAAATCTTCAGGACTATATGAATTCAAGCCATAAAATATATCATGGTTGTCAGACCTGTGAATGTCCTGGATCTCTAAAATGTCTCAAGGAGGACCCCAACATATCACCTCAAAAGTTAGCAGTTATGTTTTTTCAAATCTTAATAATGAACAATCAAGACATTCTTGTCAGTGTCCTCTTCAGTTTTCTGTCTTTTAAGATTAACTAGAGGTTTTCAGTTTTTTTAAATAAATTTTAAATGTGGTTTCAGAACACAGATAGAGAATAACAGTAAAATGAAATTATACTGGAAACTGGAGAAGCCCTCCACAAATGATTAAGTGCCTTTATTGGGTTCAAGTGTGAAGGAAAAGACATTAAAGCTCTGGGAAGTCAGCACTGCAGTCTTGCTCACAAAACTCATTGAGCCTCAGGCAACTGACTGTTGTTATGAACACTTTCAAGCCAACTCAGTTTGTGTTTTGTTTAGCTAATGTAACAGATGTGCATAGCTTGCAATCATGATCTTGTATTTATTGTGTTCTTCAAAAGTCTAGAGAGAAGATGAATGATGTTTGGTCACTCCCTCCTTTGGCAAGCTAGATAAAAGTTTGACTATGAGAAAAAATGGTATTTCTTTTACAAACAAATCCAAAATTACAAATGTTGCTTCTCTCCATTCCTCTTCTGCCCCTCTCAAAATTATGTAAATTCCAGGAAAATATTGACTGTTTTAAACTGTATTTCAAATTTTAAACCATTCTCATGTTTTTGCAAAAAAAAAGGAAAATCAAAACTATATTTTTTTCTGAGCAGTTCTCCACACAAGCAGAGGATGTTATATCTTATTAGTGTTCAAATACTGTTAAAGCATAGAGAAAGGTTTCCTGTAGAAATGAATCACTACATGTTTTTCTTTCAGACAAGGCCAAGACTTGTCAGTATTTGTTAGTTGTTCTCATTGGGATACTGTATATTTTTAGTATCTTTCTAGTAAAAACCAGTATATATCTCCAAGGGATATTTTTGTAAGGATGTTCTGATTATTGGAACCTGACTATTCCAGTGGTCTTCTATCCTCTGGCTTTAAAATATCTACATTTTAGCTGTTTGTTTTAAAACCAGCAGGAGCACTATCCCTTATCTGAAAACCTTTGACATTTGAAATATACTTGTGAAGCTTCAAAGCATCAAAGAAAATGCAAAGTGAATATGAAAAAGTCATCTCAGAAAATTTCTGCTTTGACATATACCAGGGACATCAAATATTCAAAAGACAAGAAAGCAAAATAAATCAACATCATGATATAAAATAATGGCTTATGTCATTTAATAGAAATATAGGAGCAATGTAGTATCTCTGTTCATAAAGCCATCACTGTACTAAAGGAATGTACTTCCTTAGAAATTCATTTCTCTTAATATAAATGTCAGTGTGTTTGTCAGTGTGTAATTCATTTCATCCTTATATTTTTCACTAAAACACACATTGACAATTAGACATACTAGCATACACAAGGGAGCCTTTTAACTAAATTACTAACTGATAACTAAAAAGATATTTAGTAATTATTATGGTTTGTCCAATTTATGCAGGTTGCGTTTTATTCCAAACTTTCCATAATTTCTTTCAATTTCCATCCCAAACTTCAATGTAGAAGGAAAAAATCATTTATATGGGAAAGTGTGACTCCTATATCTTGCTCCAGCAAGAGCATATGCAAAATCAGATGAGGTTTAGCTGAATAAAATAAATAAAGTTCTGAAAAAAAAAGGATGGAGATTCCACAACCTCACTGAGCAACCTGTTCATTTTCAACCATGTTCACTGTGAAAAAAATCCCTTCATAATAAAGCCTGATTTTCTTTGTTGCAGTATGTGCCCTTTAATTGTGCATCTCAGAACAATCTAACTTTATTTAAATACTGTCTTTATTCTATTGTCTAAGTCATTAATGAAAATAATCAGTAGGAAACAGTTCATCCCAGATCCATCTTAGACATCTCTATAAATATTCTTCATGTCTGTTGTTGCACTTCTGCTAAATACTTGGTTAGGTTTTCAAATATGTTGCACATGACCTTCATATGTTTGTTGTTTGGTTTTGAGCATACAATAAAGGACAGGATCAAGGAATGTGTTAAGTACATCTTCTATTGTTTCACTTAACCAGATCAGTCCAAGACTGACTGCAGCATTCCTTCTGGCATTCCTGAAGGTTTGCAAAAGTAAATTGGTTTACTATATATGAGGAAGTTCTCATGGCCCCAGCCCTCTTCTATTATATTTCTCTTTCTGAAGTCCACTTGGACATTCCTCATCCTTTATACACTTGCAAGGACAACAGCTCAGTGGTTATTCAATATCTTAGTTTTTTAATTTCTGGACTGAAAGTGAGCATAATCAAACTAAATTGAGTACATTTAATATAGCCCATATTTTCCAAAACCAAACTTTCCTATTATATTCTCTTTCTTGGAAATATGTTAATTTTCAGGCCATAATTTTATGTATTTATTTGTTTATAAAAACTAAAATGCAGAAAGATATATATATTTCCACCTTCTCTATAAAACACTTAATTTGCTTTCTTTCCAGTCACATGATGGGACCATCTTGCTTTAATTTCTAATCTTTTTTATACACTCTTTTAATTTTGTTTACTCTACTTTTATCTACTCTGCTCTCGTGAGACCTCACCTGGACTATTGTGTACAGTTCTGGTTTCCTCAACATAAAAAGTACATGGAGCTGTTGGAACAAGTCCAGAGGAGGGCCACAGGGATGACTGGGGGACTGGAGCATCTCCCATACAAAGACAGGTTGGGAAAGTTGGGACTGTTCAGCCTGGGAAAGAGAAGGCTGCGTGGAGACCTCCTAGCAGCCTTCCAGTATCTGAAGGGGCCTATAAGGATGCTGGGGATGGACTCTTCATCAGGGACTGTAGTGAGAGGAGAAGGGATAACGGGTTCAAACTTAAGCAAGAGAGGTTTAGATTGGATATAAGGAAGAAATTCTTTCCTGTTAGGGTGGTGAGGTGCTGGAATGGGTTGGCCAGGGAGGCTGTGAATGCTCCATCCCTGCCAGTGTTCAAGGCCAGGTTGGATGAAGCATTGGGTGAGATGGTTTAGTGTGAGGTGTCCCTGCTTATGGCAGGGGGGTTGGAACTAGATGATCTTAAGGTCCTTTCCAACCCTAACTATTCTATGATTCTATATTTATTTTGATTGTGAGATTTTATTCTACTTTTTGTAAGATACCTTTTTCAGATAATTAGAAAGTTTTGGTAAAATTGTTAGTTTTTCTTTTTCTTTTATGCCTCAGAATATCTTAGATTATATAGATTGTTTGTGTGTCTTCAGCATCAGATATTAAAGATGCGTATTCCTCAAACTGTCTTCCTCAAAGTGCCTTTCTGTTAAACCATGAGTGTGCTGAACTCTGTTCTTTACTTCTGCTTTTATTCTTTTCTATTATTAGNATGCCTCAGAATATCTTAGATTATATAGATTGTTTGTGTGCCTTCAGCATCAGATATTAAAGATGCGTATTCCTCAAACTGTCTTCCTCAAAGTGCCTTTCTGTTAAACCATGAGTGTGCTGAACTCTGTTCTTTACTTCTGCTTTTATTCTTTTCTATTATTAGAGTAAAAAATGCTGTAACTTCATGGTCACTTTCCCATTTGCAGACATTCTCTTAAGTTTTAGTAGTTATTAGATTTAATTTTGAGAGTTGTTGTGGTTTAAACCCAGCCACGCAGCTCGTTCACTCACTCAACGCCCCCTTTCTTGCCCTCCCCCTACTCCTGGAAGGATGGGGAGGAGAATCAAAAGAATGCAACTCCCACAGGTTGAGATAAGAACAGTTTAGTAACTAAGGTATAACACAAACCACTACTGCTACCACCAATAATAATAATGATAAAGGAAATAACAAGGGAAGAGAATACAGCACCTCACCACCCATCAAGAGATAACTCACACCCACCACCTGACCGAGCACCAACTGAATACATCCTCCAACCCCCAGAGAACTAGCCCTTCTGGGTAACTCCCAGTTATATCCTGGGCAACTCCCAGTTATATCCTGGGCATGATGTGCTATGGTATGGAATACCTCTTTGGTCAGTTTGGGTCAGATGTCCTGTCCCTGCTTCCCCCTGGCCTCCTCTCCTCCCTGGCAGAGTGTGAGGCTCAGAAAGTCCTTGCTCAGACTAAACATTTGAGCAATAACTAAAAACATTCCTGTCATTAGTTTTGTTCCGAGGCTGAAAGTCAAAAACATAGTGCTGCTCCAGTTACTATGAAGAAAAAAAGATGACTGCCACTGCTAAACCCAGGACAAGAGGTTAGCCTGTTACAAATAGATAGAGAAATGTCATCAGTTTGAGAAGGTCCCCTTTTAAATATGGGTCATCTAAATTGTCCCAGAAGCACTGCTAGACATCCATCTCTTCTCCATCTGACAAATGGATTGCCAGGTTTGATTAAAAACTGGCAGTGATGCTTTCTTTGCTGGATTTTGCACTATATAACCCAAGGAACTGAAGCAGATATTCTGCATAGAACCTTCATCCAGAAAATTACACTGTTAGCAGCACATCCCTGAATAGATCAGAAAGATGGAAAGACACATCGGGAAGAATAGGAGAAAAATGTTTCTGCCCCCAAATTTAGTTTCTCAGTTTTCTGATTAGGGAAGTGCTTCAGTGCAAGATGTGACATTAATCAAGCTAGCGTACCTATCTGTGCACTCCTTATATAATCATTACCATGTTATATTGCATCAGCTGCCTTGAAGGTATGAAACAGATGCAAATGTACAAAATATATGCACATTTATTTACCACTTTTAAAGTATGTACTTGAGCTCGATTCAGTAAGGTGCACAGCACTTAATACTTGCTGACATCAGACATGAGGCTAAATAAGGAGTTCGGTTGTATAAGCCCAATTTGTCACTACTTTTGACCTTATCATTACTAATAATCATGCAAAGGACAGTCAGTTGTCACAAACTGAAGTAGTGGCTGTTTCTCTCTCTGAGTTAGATTGGCATGAGTATGAGTGACAGTATGAATAGCTGGCAGTGCAGTATCAGTTGCACAATGGGTATATTCCATTACTTACATTTCCTAGTTCATGAGTGTGTGACTAAACCAAGTGTGGAAAACAAAAAATACACTCTGATCTGTCTTTAGTCAACAAACACATTTTACTTGGATTTTGTGCTGATTCCAGGCACTTGATATATCCTGCATCCTTGCTGGGTGTTCTGTATTTCTGACCCAAGGACAAACAGACCTCAAGCTTTTGTTCCTGTTCAGGAGGCCTTGGTATGAGGACTTCAGTAAGTCTGAAGTGAGAGCTCTTACTAAGGCTGTTTATAAGTCTTTAATAAATAATGAATAAAATATATTTGGGACCTATCATATTCCTACTTTTAACCTGTCACATTCTCTATTTCACTTCCTTTTTCTCTCTAAAACAGAGACAATATCCAAGTAACTGTAGCTGTATGTACCCTAAACCCAAGATTACAGTTTGATGTCTATCTTTTCACAGGAAGCAGATTCTCACCTTTGAAAATCCCATGCACTTTAATAAACTTTCATTTATTTACTCCTATGTATGCAAATCTGTTGTTAAGTTTATGCCTTAAAGCAAAGATATTCCCTCCTCCCTAATTATCAGAATGAGGAACATCAAATGCAGAGGTCATATGCCCCATACGAGACAGATTTTTCTGATTTTAAACAACTGGTAGAAATTTAGCTTGATGACTGATAAAATATTTTCAAGATAACACTTTTTCAAACCATGACAGCAGCTGTGAAATCTCAGAGTTTCTCCTCTCTCCTCTATGACACCTTGATAAGGCAATTACAGAATAATTACCTTAACAAGTGGCATTACAGGAAATTATTGTCATTCTCCTGTTAAAATAACACATAATCATCAGCAAGTGTATTCTAGAATCCCCAATCAGCATCTGATTAACTGAAGCTAACTCAGAAAAGACAGTGTAATGGGTGGGCAATAATTGACAAGTTACTAGAAAAGGGTAAAATATACATATATACATATATATATAGAACTGTAAAGGCTTCATTGGATTGTTTATCTGATCACTTCCAAATCAACCCTCTTCAAAGCTTTTATTATTATTTTGCATGTAGGAAGAAAACCCTGAAGAAGGTTATTTAAAAATACTCAGGTAAACAGCCAGTTTATTTTAAAAATACATAATTTATTTGTATTTAAGGAAACATACTTGTGAACCTGCCTTACATTTCTATATTTTTCTCTGGTTTTCTGCTTAATAGAATCATAGAATGGTTTGAGTTGGAAAGGGCCTTAAGATTAACTAGCTCCAATCCCCCTGCCATAAGCAGGGACACCTCACACTAAACCAGGTTACTCAAGGCTCTGCACAGCCTGGCCATGAACACTGGCAGGGATGGAACATTTAACAATTCTTTGGGCAACCTATTCCAGTGCTTCACCACACTCACAGTAGGGAACTTCGTCCTTATATCTAACTTGAACTAACTCTATCCTATCACTTCCCCCGTCCCATCACTACAGTCCCTTATGAAGAGTCTCTCTCCAGCATCCTTGTAGGCCCCTTTCTGATACTGGAAGGCTGCCATGAGGTCTTCATGCAGTCTTCTCTTCCCCAGGCTGAACAGCCCCAACTTTCTCAGCCTGTCTTCATACGGGAGATGCTCCAATCCCCTGATCATCCTCATGGCCCTCCTCTGGACTTGTTCCAACAGCTCCATGTCCTTTTTATGTTGAGGTCACCAGAACTGCACACAATACTCCAGGTGAGGTCTCACGAGAGCAGAGTAGAGGGGCAGGATCACCTCCCTCAACCTGCTGGTCACGCTCCTTTTGATGCAGCACAGGATACGCTTGGCTTTCTGGGCTGCAAGCGCACACTGTAGCCAGCTCATGTTCCTGTTCTCATTGACCACCACCCCCAAGTCCTTCTCTGCAGGGCTGCTATGAATCTCCTCTCTGCCCAACCTGTAGCTGTGCCTGGGATTGCTTCGACCCAGTTGTAGGACCTTGCACTTGGCATGGTTAAGCTTCATGCGGTTGGCATCAGCCCATCTCAGAAGCGTGTCAAGGTCCGTCTGGATGGCATTCCTTCCCTCCAGTGTATCCACTGAACCACACAGCTTGCTGTTATTGGCAAACTTGCTGAGGGTGCACTCAATCCCACTGTCCATGTCAGCGACAAAAGATGTTGAACAAGACCGGTCCCAACACCAGTCCCTAAGGGACACCACTCATTACTGGTCTCCAGCCAGACACTGAGCCATTGACCACAACCCTTTGCATATGGCCATCCAGCCAGTTCTCTATGTATCTGGTAGTCCATCCATCAAATTTGTGTTCCACCAGTTTATGGACCTTAAAAATTGTCAAGTTCCAGCCACTCTGTCACAGGTAAGGACACCTTCCACTACACTCGGTTGCTCAAAGCTCTATCTAACCTAGCTTTGTACTCTTCCAGGGATGGAGCAACTTCTCTAGGCA
Organism: Agapornis roseicollis; assembly: GCA_002631895.1. Classification (NCBI taxonomy): domain Eukaryota; kingdom Metazoa; phylum Chordata; class Aves; order Psittaciformes; family Psittacidae; genus Agapornis; species Agapornis roseicollis. Next base: position 89,382 of record NDXB01001415.1, read on the forward strand.
ATGTGTTCCAGTGCCTTACCAACCTCACAGTGAACAATTTTTTCCTAACATCTAAACTAAATCTACCCTTTGTCAGTTTAAAATCCATTACCACTTGTCCTGTTACTATATGCATTTGTAAATAGTCCCTGTCTGGTTTTCTTATAGGTCCTAGTTAGTAACTGGAAGGCTAAACAACCCAACTCTCTCAGCCTGTCCCTATAGGAGAGGTACTCCAGCCCTCTGATCACCTTCATGGACCTCCTGTGGACTTGGCCAAATAGGGCTATGTCCTTCTTATCTTGGGAGCCTCAGACATAAAGTGGGTCCATGGTGGAGCAGAGGAGCAGAATCATCTCCCTTGACCTGGCAGTCATGTAGATTCCTTCAAGGTAGCAGCACCTTGCATTTATTCTATTATGTTCTATGACACCACTTCCAGTTTCATGTCATGATCATAAAACCAGGTTATAGAACATACTGTTCCACCATCAGGTGTCTTCTTCGGTACGATTTTATTATAGCAGACATTATTTTTACTCATCACGTTCTAAGCTCTACTTACAAACCTGGTGCAAAATAAGATTAGCTATTACAGGACATGTTCTGATTCTACTTATTGTAAAATCCCATTACTCTTCAGTGTACAGAAAATATTTTGTTCTAACTTACTGTTGTGCTTTAACGCAGCTGGCAACTAAATACCAGGCAACCACTTGCTCACTTCCCTCCCCACCCCGCCAGATGGAATCAGGAGAAGAATTGGAAAAAGGCACCAAAACTAGGACAGTTACATATTTTCATGCTTTAGTCAGAAAAATTAAGAACATCTCCATACAAGCCCCAAAAGCAAATCTCACATCATGATAATCAATGCAATGTTATAAATGCTTGTTCTGCAGAAGTCAACTAAAGAGCTCAGATTCAGAATTATGTGCAATTTATAATTAATTCCAACTATGGAACTATAATCTTAACTATAATCAAGAAGAACAAAATAAGGGAGCAACATAGATTTATTTATATAACTACATGGCTCTCATGTTGAAGTATGCATCTGTCATGCACACTCACACGTATGAAAAAATGAGGCAGATACCTGCCTTCATAGGTACTCAAAGGCCTTGTTAAGAATTGTCCGTCCAGCACTGCATACCTCACTGCTAGGCTTAGTAGGTTCATAAAGCTACCATGACCCAGCCTTCAGTACTCATTTTAAAATCAAGCCTACAAGGTTGCATTTTGCAAAAAGCCTGACTGATAGAGAAAGATATAGTGTACCTTTTTCACCCACTATCTTAGCGACGCATTCATCCAGGATAAGTAAAAGCAATCACAATTAAAAGACCAGACAACAGAACTGTTGGGAAGACTTAAATTCTGCTCTTCAGATTTATCAGTTTTGACTTTAGATATCTGACATTCATTGTGATGAAGCTGTGCAAATCTACCAGCACCAGCACCTCCAGCTAATCTCTATGTTTTACAGGCCCCACTTGACAAACTGAGCATTTTTCTATTTGTTACATAGGTTTCCCTATTACTGTGCTTATTTGTACAAGTCTTATTCTTCATCACTTACTGTTTCTCAGAAGTCTGAAAACTGAGAGAACCATGCTTCAATGGGCTCCTGACAAAGACAGACATTGTAGCATTTTAAAGGTTATGATTTGTCTCACATTCACCTATCAGTGTTATAACAACTTATTTAAGTCACTCATCAAGGCTTGTTGTGAAGTCAGTGGAGGCAGATAGGCACCTTTCTGAGACTCCTGTCTAAGAATCATAGAATCATAGAATAGTTAGGGTTGGAAAGGACCTCAAGATCATGTAGTTCCAACCCCCCTGTCATAAACAGGGACACCCCACACTAAACCATGACACACAAGGTTTTGTCCAGCCTGGCCTTGAACACTGCCAGGGATGGAGCACTCACAACCAACCTGGGCAACCCATTCCAGTGCCTCACCACCCTCACAGGAAAGAACTTCTTCCTCATATCAAATCTAAACCTCCCCTGTTTAAGTTTTAACCTGTTACTCTTTGTCCTATCACTACAGTCCCTAATGAAGAGTCTCTCTCCAGCATCCCTATAGGCCCCCTTTAGATACTGGAAGGCTGCTATGAGGTCACCATGCAGCTTTCTCTTCCCCAGGCTGAACAGCCCCAACTCTCTCAGCCTGTCCTCATATGGGAGATGCTCCAGTCCCCTGATCATCCTCATGGCCCTCCTCTGGACTTGTTCCAACAGCTCCGTGTCCTTTTTATGTTGAGGACACCAGAACTGCACACGATGAACTCTTAAGTTGCCACACTTAGGCAAGGACATGTGCAGCCTATCATAAATCACTTTTTGCCCTATCACTGGCTTACAGTATAGGATAAATGTTTGTTTCTCAAGAGAGAAAGTAAAATCCAGTAGATGGGTTGTCTCAGGAAACATAAGGTTTATTCCTAGTACAACAGAGTTGCAATAAGTGACTGTGAGCAATGACTTATACTTCCCATGGTATTGCCTGAGTATTCCTGTAAGTATGGACCAAAATGCTTTAAAAATCACTAAGCAAAAATGTACTTAAAAAAAAAAAAAAAAAAAAAAAAAAAAAACT
>NDXB01001415.1:92102-107416 GCA_002631895.1 Agapornis roseicollis
AACAGCTTTTTTTTAATTTTTTTTTAATGAATCAGAAATATAACTTATTGTCAGAGGTATTATTCTACCAAAAAAAAATTCCTAATTTAAATTTGAAAATAAGTCTTTGAAAACTCAATAGCAGGTGGTATTAAGTGCTCCTCAACAGTAGAACCCAATTACTCTTTCTCCTTACAATAGTGTAGTCAGTTTGGGAAAGTAACAGCACTTATATTTTTTATGCTGTGTTAAGCGGCGGTTTCCAAACTAGTGAGAAAAGTTGTCTTGTAAATGGGGATGTAGGGGCTGGCAATGCTTCTGCATTTGTTCTTGTAAGAGAATTTTTTAATGGGGATTGCTTGCTACTTTGCTCTTGTCAAAATAAACATCAAAGTGTAAAAGGACAAACTGTCATGTTTAGGAATAAGAATATAACAGTCCATGCATATGCAGTAAACCATGTGAATGAAAGTGCAGCTGGTGAGAGAAATGATGCAAAATTGATGGTGCCTTTGGAAGCTCCAAGTGAAAATCTATTAAGTATGATCCAAGGTCATAGGTTTCTAGGTAGAGATGAAATGATAAAAAAGAACCCTGGCTGCTGTAATGCACCCTGTATTTAGAATTAATGTGTCTTTAACTAAAAGCTATTACAACTAATTACTAGTTAAAAACCTTTCTTATCTTCATTTTGAATAATTTTCTTTTGAAATTTTCTGGTTTTTAGTCAAATATGAAAAAATAATTTTCACAAATACTGAATATTCTCATATTCTCAAAAGGTGACTAAAGAGTCCTACAAGTTCTTTTAATCTATAAAATCCTTGGTTAATGAGAGAATTTTACAAAAGCGAATTTCCTATTATGTCTACCTAGCAACCTTCCCCAACTTTGCAAAAGCCCATATGTGTAAGACCCTTGAGACTTGAAAAATCTGGGTTAAAGGAAGTCAGTATTTTATCCTGCCCCCCTTTCCCTCCCAGGATTTAGGATAATCTTTTGCTTTAACATGCACAAGATTGAGAAATAGATTGTAGGGTTAAAGTGTACAGGCAATTGTGAGGAGGAAAAGTGAGGCTGCAGTGCAGGAGAGTTCTCTCTATATATGGAATAGGAAGGGGAACACCTCCACACATTTAAAGTAAATCTTGAGGCTCATCCAAAAGTTAAAGGTTAATGCTTGCCACTACAGGTTGTTTGACTGAAGCATCAAATGAAAAATGTGGAGGTATGCTACTGGGGAAAACAACAACAACAACAACAGCAAAAAGAACACTTAACATTATGGAAAATAGATTTGAAAATGAGGAACTTAAGAAAAACTTTTTTAAACTTCATTTGCTGAGTCCTTTTTAAAACCAGATTTACTGTGAATGAGTCATGGACATTCAAGTCAATTAAATCTATTTACTGTGGTGAGCAATACACCATATACACCTACTGAAAAGCTATTTTCATTCCTTGGGTAACATCAGCAATGTAATTATGGTGAACTTTAACCACATATCCGGATTTCTTTACCCACATGATTCCATGATCTCTTTTTCAGAGGTAAATAGCTCTGCTACTATTGATATTATTAAAAAAAAAATAAAAATAAAAAAATAAAATACTCATCAGAAAGAGCAATCAGAAACCATGCAGGAGGCAGTTTGTAATGTATTTTTTGTGATGAAACCGCTCTAACACAAAAATCCAATTGAGTTCTCTGCAGCTGAAGCCAATTTAAATAAGATTGATTAAACATTCAAGAACTTTTTCTGGGGTGAAACTGCTACATAAGTGCATTGAATAAAAGTTCTGCTTTTAGATCAAGACAATAAAAATTGGGACTGCATATAAGAGTATGTGGTATGAATCAGTATGGATCTGAAAATCAGGTAGATTTTTTTTACATGGCTAAATTTTTAGCTCATGGAGTATAACATCATAATGCAAAAGAAAGGATAAAGACTAGTAAAAGCTGATAAGCCTAAAGATTTAGTCTTTGCATAATAAATAAATGCCGGTACTGAAATATCCAGAAATCTCTCTACATACAGAATCATGATGTAATGTCAAGAAAACCTATCAGTTAACTGAGTAGCATCACTTCTTATTTTTTATTCTTTAGTATAGAATATGCAATAATACATGTACTACTTTAAAGTATGTTGTTCACAAACTCACTGTAAAATCACCCATTTTTAACTTAGGATGGAAAACATTGATTTCCTGTGAAATGTTTTAATAAGTAGCAAAATTTCTTGAACATGAAAGCATTTGAACTATACTTCCAGTATCTCTATGACATGAAATAAAAAGCCTTTCAAAAAGACCTATGAATCATAAAAGAACTCTTAGCCTATTGTGATCTATGATGAGCCAGTACTTCCCATACAATCAAGTACGCCTCTGACAGCGACATAGAAACCAATAAAAATATCATAGTGTAGGTGGGCTGACAGCAATAGCTCATAATGAAGATTATGTTAGAACATGTCCTCACACTGATTTGTGCTCATTCAATTTTATTTCATTTGCATGTGTCTTATTATACTAGTAGTCACAGTGACATCAGTGGTGGAGATCAGCGATGAGTGGCATTCCTCAGAGTTCAGTATTATGACTGATGCTGTTCAACATCTTCGTTGGCAATATGGATAATGGGATTGAGTGTGCCCTCACCAATGACAGCAAGGTATGTGGTACAGTTGACACACTGGAGGGATGCCATCCAGAGGCACCTTGATATGCTTGAGAGGTGGGCGTATGCCTGCATCACAAAGCAACGGGTCTTTGAACAGCCTGGTCTTGAGGAACTAGATGATCTTCCTTTCCAACACAAACCATTATATGATTCTATCATTTCAAATAAAATTTGTTATACAGTACTGGAAAACAAGACTAACAAAATGCTATAGAAAGAAATAACTATCTCTATTCACTATTGGGCTCCTAATTTTGTGTTAATATAACTTAAAATTATTCTAGATTTTCACTTGTGTAGCTAAGGTGTTTTTGCAAAATAAATATAGAAGAAACATATTTGCTTCCTAATAATTTTTTAAATTATATTATGTAGATGTGTATCAGCTACTATTTTCAAATAAATATTAAATTAGCTACAATTTTAAATTAGTAACTAGGCCATTTCTATAACTCATGATTCATTTTTCCTAATGTGTATAAGACTGCATTTATTCTTATATGCCTTTTCTTGTTATGCTTCAAATATCAGCCTATCATGTATTTTTTTAGCTTTTCATGTCCATTTGAAAATATTATATAAAGTAGCAGTAAGTACCAAACGATACCAGAATTGGCCTATATTTTTTGCACAGAAAAGGAAGATGAAACTTCTGTATGTTTTCATTCAGCATAAAGATTATTTTCACTGGCACAAAGGGATTTTTACATCCATTACTCTTACAATGTAAAAAAATCTTGCAGCCTGCATTAGTATCATTAAACTGCATGCTATTCAAAAGAACAAATGAAAGGGCCTTGGAGAAAAGGTCATTATTCTGTTACAATTCTGTAACGGTAGAACAAAAATACTTTGTGTGTTTCAACACATGTGATGCAACTGAAGAACAAATTGTCAAAAAAAAAACCCAAAACCCAAACAAAAACAGCTAACCAAAAAAACCATCCTCAAGATCTTGTCTTAGAATTCCCAAACATGGAGGAAAAATACCTGGCTGTACAGTGTTGGAACCCTGTTTAAACCAAAATGCTCCAAAACACCTTAGTCATAACAACCCCTAATTAACTAAAGATTCATAATCAAATAATCAAAATAATTAAAAATGAAAACATCCTTCCTGTTCTGCTTTCCCATCACTCTCTTCCCAAAACAAATGAAAAAATTAACTGGTTTACAAGATCACTAACTGAAGCAGGGTCCATACTGCTGTTTTCTCCGATCTGACCCTGACAGAGACAAGTTGTGAGGGTACAGGACAGCCCTGGAGACTTGTTTCTGTCATCCTTGATCTCAGTGTGATTACCACAAACAGCAAGGAACTACTCATCCTAAATAAAACTGTCCATGTGTTAAGAGCTGTGCAAAAGTCTAACTACTTACACTGTAAAGGCTAGTGCCTAAGAAGCTCTGCATTCTACAGTGCTCTAAAGTGAGTGACAGAAATTATAACAATAATAAAAACAAGCATGCTGCTTACCAGTATTAGAGTTTCTAAACAACTGTATTTTCCCTAGTACTCCTCAGACTTTTGTGACGTGTCATCGATGAGGAAAAAGGCTTTCCCTGGAAATCATGTTTGATGGAATGATAGACTTCCAGTGCTGTCAGAGTTAATTACAGCCCCCAAGGGTGGGACAATTCCTCAACGGAAAAACATAGAACTGTTGGAGCAAGTCCAGAAGAGGGTCATCAGGATGATAAGGCAAGTTGTCCCTGTCTATGGCAGGGGTGTTGGAACTAGATGATCTGAAGGTCCTTTCTAATCCAAACCATTCTGTGATTCTGTGATTGTTAAAGGCTATTTATGTCAAGACAAGCTGGAAAGGCAGAAAGGATAATGAAAGAAGTCATCTCTGCAGAGCTAAAATATGATGAACAAGGCAAAGGTAAACTTGCTACACATGATGTTGATTTCCTAATCAGGATTGCTTTGTCTCCTGTGGTCAGTCTCTGGATAGATGTCTGTTATCCATACCACTTGATAAGTAGCATGTTTTTTTTACAAATTGTTGAAGTCCCTCAGACACTTTGAACTTGCTATCAAGGTGAATTATATTCCAGATGAAGTGCTTTAATCTAGCCAGTTCTATCTTGTGCTTTTAAGATATATTTTACATTTTCAAAATAAAGATATATCAAGCCCCAGGTTCATTCTGCTAACAGCTTTCCTCTACCACCCAGTAAACCTTTACATATATACCAACACTGAACTATAGTTCTGGTTGAAACAGACTTCTCAAAGCTACTCATACATTAAAATGTGGAGTCCATAGTTAAGGATTTTCAGTGAATCATCATAAAATACTACACTGGCAGACTATTTACATCATCTCTGGACTTGTGGCCTTATTTTTAAGGACTCTTTTGTTTTCTTTTTACCTTAACTGCAGATGAGCTAAACTATTGGTTGTAAAAACTTCCCTTGTGCAAATGATAGAAGAAGTTCACAGTTCCTGAGATCATGCATTCAATCTGCATTGCAACTTTCTTCTTAAATGCATTTCTCTTTCAACTTAATATGAACACTAACTAAGTTTCTCCTTTCAGATCATTGCAGCATTAATAAAATCTGAGGACAGCCATAAAGTCTTTTCTTAGATTTAGGCTGAATCCCTAACTAAATCTTAGTTAAAACTAGCTACAATCCTTTATTTTATTCAATTTATGCTACAGCAATGTATCTCTTAAAATCACATTTTTCTTGAATATTTAAAGAAAAAGTCTTCCTGTTGAACATCTTATCCATAAATTGTATACTTTTACACTAATAGAAGGCTGGTGCATGATTGAAGACTCATAACCCTTCTTTCTCACTCATGACAGAGTTCTTTTTTATGTTCTTGATCCAGTGCTATTGAATGACAATAGCAAAGCTCTAACATTAGATCAGAGCTCAGACCTTTAGAAGAAATTTTCTTCTTATGCACTGAGTGGGTGAAAGAGGAAATGGCAGTTTTAAGTCCCAAATTAGATGTCAGGAAGCTTTTCTTTCTAGTATCAACCAAACCAACAAATGAAATCTCATGTTTCATTTCACCAGTTTTTAAAACGGGTTGCTCGTATAGATTCCCACCTTTAGAGTTAGATTTTGAAAAGCTAAATTTAGACATTAAACAACAACTTAACTATATATGTGCTTTGTAAATTACTGAAATCATAGAGGAGATTCTGATCAGTAAAAAATCTGCCACAGAATTACAGTGAAGACCCTAAACAAAAAGTATTTACCTCAAGCCGGACTCAAGAGCTTCAGCTAAGACTGGGATATATAATGCCTGTCACTCTTAAAGGTTGAGATTTGAATTGGTTTCAGGATGTGTGGATTTCTCCTGATATATGGAAACTTGGAGAAACCAGCTTCACTGCCTATTGTCAAGTAAAAAATGTCTAAACCTAATATCACAGAGTTTATGCCATTTATTTTTAACAGTAGGAAAAAAGTATGCATGCTTTCTAAAAGTCAGCATCTTTAGTGAAAACATCCTGTTAACTAAAATGATAAACAGGGGATGATAATTAACAATTATAATCTGTAAAGAATTGTCTAGGGTATTCACATTACAGATCCCAATTCCCCTTGATTGCAAGCTGCTAGGAAATTACATGGATTTTTCTAATTCTTTTTAGCAACCAAATGTTACTATTGATAGTATGGTCTTCTTTTAATGGTAAAGGCTCCTCAAGGCTGAACTAAATAAGGCCAGATTTTCACAATTACCACAAAAATATTTTGAATCCATTTATAGTTTACAGTACTTTTCTCTTTTTAGTAGATGCTCAAGACCTTGGAAAAATCGTTTATTTCTTCATAAGAATCCAGTAATTATTAATTTATAAAATCTAAGTTGTTGCTGAGTTGCTTTCTTTTGTTTTTTTAAGTTTGTTTCATCTGAGTTTATAAACAACTTCTATTTATATCTTCAGTTTGGATAGGCTTCAAGCTTTGTATTTGATGTGTTTATAGGCATTTGCATAGGCAAATAAAAGGAGGAATCATGATTCATAAATGAATAAATGTTATAAAACTTTTTGCACATAGAATGATAATTGACCTCTACTGAATACCACATATGTGTAGAAAATATTTACATTTTATATTGACTAACCAATGCAAATATAAGAGATGTTGCCAAGACAGTGATAGACAAGACCTGCAGGAGGAAATAAATAAACTGCAAAAGCTGCTGCCTTCTTCCTGCACTTGGAACTTCAGGTGCAACTAGTGGCACAAGTTGTCATGGTAGAAGTGCGAACCTTGATGAAGAAGGACATGTGCAGAGATTATTACTGTCATTTCCCTTTCAGTCTCACTGAGGAAAAGTGGTGGTGCAATTAAGATCTTGATAACTCCTTCAGGAGAGGGCAATGTGGTTCACAAACTACTTAGTCCTGTGATTGTGAGAAAACATCCAAATTGGAGACCTTTAGAAGTCCTTAAGGATCAACTGAAGTATGGCTGGTTTCCACTAGGAACTATATTTAGTGTGTCCATCTATAAAATGGGTGTGCTTTTGTCTGTTTGCTTACAAGTTCTTTGGATAAATTCTCCTTTACTGTGTGGCTACAAGGCACTTGGTTTAACATATTTACAGTATCAGTCGGGACATTAAATCTTGCAGCTGTACAAACCATCTTGTAAACTAAAACACATACAGGAAATTACTCTTTTAAGCAAACTTCTTAACTGTTATAAATGTACAACTCAAATACAGCTCAAATTGACCATATGCACAGTATGCAAATTGACCAAATTGCATCCATATGCAAAGAGAAATCCTGCTGATTAATTTGTAATTAGGGAAAGGACAAAACTTGGAAAATGGCAAATAATGTTGTCATAGATGAAACAAAGAACTGTCTGTATTGTAAAATTCTCCCATAATCAAAGTATTTCAAAATGTATCTCAAAGATGTGTGGTCGTTCTTTTTCCCTATGGGGTTATTTGTGGAATAGGTGGAAGTTGAAAGGACTTAGAAATAATAAGAAGTCTTGCACCGTGTTGAGTGCCAAAAAGGACTACAGTGAGTTCTTAACTCTGACCAGCAGTTCAGCCCCACGCAGGTGCTCACTAGCTCACCTTACAGTGAGATGGGGGAGAGAATCTAAAGGCAAATGTGAGAAAATTCACAGCTTGTGATAAAAACAGAGGCTGCATGCACAAGCAAAGCAAAACTAGGAACTAATATACTATTTCCCATGGTCAGGCAGCTGTTCAGACATGTCCGAGAAAGCAAGGCTCAATCACACATTAACCATTACTTTAGAAAACAAACACCATGATGCCAAATGTTCCCCCTTGCTCCTTCTTCCCCTGGTTTTACTGCTGTGTGAAGTAATGTGGTGTGGGATATCCCTTGGGTCAGTTGGCATCAGCTGTCTCAGCTGTGTCCCCTCCCAAACTCTTGTGCACCCCCAGCCTCCTTACTGGTGGGGTGTTGTGAGAAGCAGAGAAGGCCTTCACTATTTGTAAGCACTGCAAGCTGAAGATCAGTGTATTATTGACATAGTTTTGGTCTCAAATTCAAAGCATAGAACCACATAAGTTGCTATAAAGAATATTAAACCTATCCCAGACAGGCCTAGTAGAGGTTTTTAACCTCCTGGTTCAAAAAGAGACTAGAAAAGCTCTTTAAGTCTAATATGCAGCTGTGGTTTCATGAAAGAAATATTATATTAATAATTTATGCATAATATGATGCATTTTTCTAAGTTTCCGTTTATATTCTTTTGTTGAAATGACCCTAGAATGTCAAGGGGTTAATGCTGCCTTATTTTGAAATTGATTTACCCAGATCACTGATTCTTGCAACAAAGCAGAGACTTGGACTATTTACAAAACCAGGAGAAGAACATTTAATGAGATAGTTTAGAATGAGAATTAGGAGAGTTATGAATGAAAAATACAGACAGCATATGAAGATAATATGGCTCTGGGCAAAAGATGAGGTGGACATTCAGCACATAAGGTTTGACATTAATGGCAAATCATACAGTAGACATTTACGGTGATGCAAATGGCTTGATTCAGTAAAAGTATCTGCAGTGTGGCTTGTACATGTGAACTACTCACAGTAGACTACTTTCATAGTTACTACTATTAATTTAGTGACGTTCAACTCAACATTAGGACCCTGCACTTTGGATGATGACACACAGGTGTCTGCATGTTTGCTGGAAATGCAATTCAGTAAATAATACCTAGAGTGCTGTAGGGTGCTTGGGCCTTCTGTTCACTTATAGAGAGACCTAAATTAATGTGCAGTAAGTGAAAAGAGTCCCACACATAAAATATAGGAGACAACTCATTTAGTCCTAAAGAAAACATCAAAACAGGTCTAGTGCTCAATGCTCAAGTGCCTGACCTGTTTTGACTGTAAAGGGAGTCTAGATGATGGTTAGCTCTGATGACCAGAGTATGAGACAAATTCTTCCCTTACTGATTAGCCTAAACTTTTAATAGAGATTTTTGAGGCACTTCTTGTTTTCTTTGGGTATTTTTTTTATTTTTCATACCCATTTTGCTATATGTTTGAGTGGGGGCTGTTCAAGTTCTGATTCATGTGCTCCACAAGAGGTTGAAATTGTCCATATAAGTTTTACTTTTGGTCTCCAGGGTAACAGCAGTTTCCCAAAATGGTTATGTGACATTCTTAACAAGTATGTCAAACCACTGGTCATGTTTCACGTTATGTTCAGTATGCCTCTAAGCAGAACATACAAAAAAGCAATCTGAGATAATTTTAGTCTCCTGTGAGGCATGTCTGTGATTTTATAATACAAAATTCTCTTCTCAAATTTGTGCACTGTTATGTTTAGCCTGAAATATTTGTGGAAAAAGTCAGATACACTATATTCTATGATTCTATGATTCTATGTAATGCTTTCATAATTGAGAAAATTTTACTGAATATAAGATTGAGAAACACTTCCCTCACAATTCTGTCCCATATTTTTTGCCCAATATGGTTTGTATAATATTGTAAATAGTATACCATGATTTTTTCTCTTCTCTGCTTTCATGCATTAAAATTTTCTAAGTATCTGTAAGATACCTCTAAAAATATATTTTTATAATCTTTTATGACCTTAAAAAGGTTGTTTCTTCTGCAGGGAACCTCTGATTAGATACTTAGATTACGTTAAGAGCAAGAACCGAAGTATTCTTCCTGCTGGGCACTTCAGCAAGATACTTCCCATAATGATTGATTGATTTTTGCAGGCCATCATGGTGGTGTCATAGAAAATGCAGTCTAGATGGAAGACAGTCTATTGAAAAAATGAAGAAGTATAGCTGTAGCTCTATATGAAGCTAGTGGCTTTAGAGTTAACAGCAGTTATGTTAACAGCAGTTACGTTTAAGATGATCACCATTTAGTTCAGTCTGTTCTGAAAGGAAATATGTTGTTTGTGTTCTCCTGTGGAGATGGTACAATGGTGGGGCTGGGTGTTTTGCATACATACTCACTACAGCAAAGGACAAAAATGTAGACCAGGCTTCATATAGTCATAATGAACATTGACGTAGCATACAGAAGTCATGGATCACCTGTAGTTTAATGTTGATATTATTAAAACCACTGTTTATTTAATTGCTTACACATTCTAAAACATGAATTTAAACACATTATTATTTCTCTTGTCTACTGCTAAGTGCTATTACTATCACTGTATTAGTTTAATTATACACATGGGACATAAGAAGGTGGTTTGCTCATTTTTATTTGTGATTAGTTTTTAATTGTACTGCAGGAGAATTTCAAGGATAATATGGAAAATCTAATGTGAATGTGTCTATAATGTGTAAAGCACATGCAGCCACAGCTAAGGAGATATTAACTTTGTTGATCTCAAAGTTAATTATGGTAGTTACACTTCAATACCAGAGTTTATACAGGAACTGGGATGTCCCATTCATTGCTTACAAAAGGATGTGTAGTAAGTGATTGCAAAGAATTGGGACTGACATCAGAAACAGGTGGATGGCCCTTTGTCACAGCAGGTAGATGGCCCATTGTCATCCTGAATAGATAGGAACAGAAAGAATATCCACAAATAAAGAATAAATTTGCTATCTCATTCCTACTCAGGCAAGACATAAGAAAAGACTTTCTGATGGCTTAACAAAACTACTTAAAGTGTTTAAGACAACTGACTTGTTTATAAGAAGAAAATACATATTTTTCCTAAATAAATTTTTATAAAAAGAATGATAGTTAATTGATGGATTACATTCTTCCCATGTTCAAATCTGCTGATGTCAGTGCCATTATTCTACTTTCAACGCTTTACATTAATTATTAGCTAAGTAGTAAATTAAAATTTTTCAATAAGCTATACTGAAAAAAATTATCAAATTAAAATCCTATACAAAATAACAGTAATGTTTATACACATGTAGAGAAAAACTATTTTTCATTTAATCTCTGATCCCCACACCCAAAAAAAAAATTTGAGAAATTTAGTTCAGGTTGTACTATTGTCTTATTTTAAATTGTTCAAATGCAACACATTTTCGTTACAGTTCATTAATTTTAAAGGTCTGCAGGTTGGAAAGGAGAAAATTTCTATAATCACAGCTGCAATATTATTAGAAATTTTTTTGCTGACTTCAGCATGGTTGAAGCTACACAACACAGCCCTAAGCAAAATATAAACAGTCCAGCAGAAAAATGACAAATGATTATTTTTTCCAACTACGAATTTTATGTTTCTCTAGCTGGAGCTCAAATGATTAATGTTAACACATTTTTTTTTGTCTTGTGGCTTTAACAAAAAGTCAGAATTAACAATTTATGTGTAACTCAGGACTAAACTAAGGAATTTCCCAGTTTAAATATGAAGGAATTAATTCACAGAACACTGAAGTCACTATTTCACAGGTAAAGATAAAATATTTATGAGGATTTCCTTTCAATATTATATTTGCAGGATGTTGGATAAAATACTGTCACAATTTGTTTAAGCATGTCTACCACTTCCATAACTGCTTTAATGAACTTAGAAAGCCTGGCACATATTCCTGGTTTTAAGGTATGCCACTTTGTTTCCTGGGAAAAAAAAAAAAAAATGGATGCTCTAAAACTAAGAATCTCAAGCTGGCTGCATTCTTCTCAGTATTAATATGGGAAGGGACCAGGGCTAGGACCCAGAAGTTGCTTTAATCCTTGCAACATGCTAGTCCCCCGCATACTAAACTTCCTACATTTGTATGGATATGAAGACCAGGGAATCAACTGGAGATCTTCCTGTGAGCACATTTGGAAGGGAACTGGCAGCCCCACAGTAGTGCAAACTCTCAGGCAAGTCATTATACTCACAGGGAGTTGTCCTGGGGACTGGTGATGCTGTTATGAAAGCCTCCACTGACTGTTCCCACCTGCCTGAGCAATCTTTTGTAGGTTTTAATAAACTTCAGTGGGAATATTACTGCCTTCCTAAAGAGCCTAAAAATACAGCAAATATGAGGGGTATTACTGCTGGCTTTTTCTGACCTGGTTCAAAATCTTATTCTGTGCCTTTTGGTCAGCTGCCATGGGGACTGGATGTCAGTATGACCCCGCAAATGCCTAACTGAACAAGTCAATCTGGTATGATGGTTTCACAACGCCTTCTCCAGGCTCTGTGCTTTGAATGGTCCCTGCAGATATTTACCAAAATGCACTTATGCTCATCCAAATAGCTAGTGTGTATCTAGAAATATACCAATGTTAGTAGGGTATATGACAGCTGAATACTACAGAAATCTGTGGGAAATATGGAGGGCAAATATTTAGCAGTTGTCATTCAATACTCAATAAGAGGAAGAGTAAGAGACTGCAGCAAGGCTAGAAATGTTTTGTTTTTGGTGAAGATCTCAGGATGCTGATGACTCTCTGTAACATTTACCTCACCACTGAAAGGATGAGTACAATGGCTGTGGAGATCAAAAGAGCCAGGGAAGCATGATCATGACACCAGAAAAAGGAGTAGAACCTAAAAAATCTGTGCATTACAATTTTAATTGCATTATTATTCTTTATTTTTCTGTAATGATTAGCTCTAGACTAACAGTGATTAAACACTTAAGATATCACTTATAATAAATAAATTTTGGAATTTAGATATAAGTATGCTTCCTCTTTGACCATAAACAGGATTTTAAGCCTAACACTATGTCATATGAAATAACCTTTTTTTTTTAGTATAGGAGCACATTAAAACCTTTGAAGTCATTACAATAATTCTGAGAATGCAGTATCCACCAATTATTTTTTCACCATTTACCTTTTTTTTTATATCATATCATAAAAATAATTATTTCTGATAGGATGCTTTTCCTGCCCTCACCATGGAAACATTTCCAGAAGTAACATTGCTGCAGGAATGTTAATAGCAATTTAAAGAAAAATATCAGATAGAAACACAAAAATACCTGTAAGTATGCTATTCCACTTCACTTCAGGTTGGTGCACTAAATGTTGATGAACACTATCAAAATTCTAACTAACTTGTGCATTTTAATATCACTAATAAGGCAAAGGAAAGGGTAAGATAGCTATCACTTTTTTAGAAATAACTTTTGGAGAACAAATCAGAAATTCCACCAAGAATCTTCTTAACCTTTGATGCTTTGATGATTACACTGAATAATACGATGCTGATGTTACACCGGATAATATGATGCTAATTGCAAAAGAAATACCATCATGCACTTTGCTCGAGACATTGAGTTCACAGCAAGACTAGGGGAATTGCACCAGATCCTCATTAATGTGTTGCAATTGCAATAGGCTATTGACAGCTGAAATTCCTTTAGTTGCCTGTCAGTGTGCTCAGCTTGAAGGAAAGAAGCTCACATCTGAGACTCCAGAGGAAAATCTTTTTCTGCTTGAACAAGGTTTTTTTGTAGAAAGCTCTTCACACTTTCACTTTTTTTTATACTGATTTGTTTTGGGTTTTCTTTGGTTTGGTTTGGTTTTGTTTTGCTTGCAGCTAAAAGTGGTGCTCAGTTGGGATTACTTCTTATTCCACTTGTTAAAAACTGCAGTGAACATTCAGAAAGGGTATCCAAACTCTCAATTAAGAGAAAAACATTTCCCCAGGCTGTTTTGGGGGTTAGGTTTTTTGTTTGTTTGTTTGTTTTTTCCAGTCTCACATAACTGATCCATAGTCTTCTTCATTGCAAGACAGAGGGGATAGAATTTACATTTTTATTATTGTATTTTGTGGATGGAATTATCTATGTACTCTGCAGTTTGTCAGTCATGTTCATTTCTCTGACAAATATGTAAAGCATGTTGGATTTGAGTCTTAGAAATGGTTTCATTTTTCTTTCAGTTGTACCTTTTCAGTAAAAAACAGAAATAAACTTTGTTGAAGGGATCTTTTGTAATACATGAAAGAGCATCATGTGAAGATTTTTATGGCCACCACAAAAGCTTATTTATTAGCTGTTTTTCAGCACCCATGATTGGTATTGCTGGACTTTAAAAGGTCGTATCCACTTTTTAATGGATTACACTTTTGATATGCGATCTTATGGCTGTCAATATATAACCCAAGATTCCTGTGCCCATAGAAAGCAGAGTTCCTGTTGCTACACTGATCTGCTCATTGAGTATCAATTATCTGCTAAGTTTGGGAGACTTGGAATAAAAAGAAGGGAAGATATTGAATATTGAGTATTTGTGAGTTTAAGAGGTTATTTGATTACTCAAAGACAAGGCTACCATACCTTTAGATAAAGTCCAAACTTTATTGTCTATCACAACTTTCCAATTCAGTTATATAGTTATGAGCTATCTGTTCCCTAGGTACACAGTAGTTCAGTTCAAGATATGGGAGGTGGTTTTACTTTAATATATATTCGATAATTCTAAGCTATATTAGAAATGGTGGATATACATAATAAAATTCTCTAGAGCTTTCATATCAGATTCATTCAATTCATGAATCAAAGTGAGATTTTCCCAGGGACAGAGCCTAAAATCTGGAAAGCAGCAGGTGCTCTTTGGTCGTTCACATATCCTCACAAACCATTGCCAGGAATGAGTCTGAGATCAGAAAGCAATATACAATCTTGTCAGAAATACATTTTGAAGAAGAAATCAGAACTTTTCAGAAATCAGATGTCAAAAGGTGTTGTCAAAGGAAAAAAATCTGCATTAATTACCAAGTTAATCAAAGGTACTTTGCAGTATTTGTAGCACTTGACATTTACACAGTGCATTTGATTTATGGTTGCCCAATTATATTTACAGTATGACTTAAAAAAGTCTCAAATTTTACTGTTAGTGATCCATTTTATAGAACTGTATAACAAGATGCAGACTATGGCTGCAGATTAGAAAATTAGACAAAGTCTAATTTCTAATTTTCTAATCACAGTTGTCATTTTGCTACATAGTGAAAGACAACATCAGCAGCATGTGACTTGTCACATATAGATCCAGCTCTAGTAATTTTAAAAAAAAGCTAACATTTATTCATAACTTTTTTCCTAATGGCATGACAATGACAATAACAGTGTGATTACTATGTTGGCCTCATCTTGAATATGCTCAACTAAAGTGACTTCCGAATTATTGCATGAGGCTTGTTCCCTCAATGGTTCCACTTTCTTTTTTTCTTTTTTCGTTTTTTTTTTTTTTTTTTTTTTTTTTTTTT
>NDXB01001415.1:109393-129378 GCA_002631895.1 Agapornis roseicollis
TTTTTTTTTTTTTTTGTAATTACAGGATTACTGAACATGCAACAATGTAATTCACTGAGTGAAGCTAGAGATTTTCTCTTGTAATTAAACTTTTTGACACTGTGGAACAGAATATTTTATACTCCTTGACATACTCCTTAATATACTCCTTGATATACTCCCAGACCTCATAGCAACCGTCCAGTATCTGAAGGGGGCCTATAGGGATGCTGGGGATGGACTCTTCATTAGGGACTGTAGTGACAGGACAAGGAGTAAGGGGTTCAAACTTAAACAGGGGAGGTTTAGATTGGATATAAGGAAGAAATTCTTTACTGTAAGGTTGGTGAGGCACTGGAATGCATTGCCCAAGAAAGCTGTGAATCCTCCATCCTTGGTGGTGTTCAAGGCCAGGTTGGACGAAGCCTTGGGTGACATGTTTTAGTGTGAGGTGTCCCTGCCCATGGCAGGGGGGTTGGAACTAGATGATCTTAAGGTCATTTCCAACCCTAACTATTCTATGATTCTACGGTTTGTTCTCAAACTGTAAGGGAAATCATGGTGTAATTCCCTTTCAGTATAGCTACTAGGAAGTCCTAGAGCTATTACTTATGATATTGTAAATGTGACCAGCATATTACCATGGCAGTTTTCCTTACAGTTTATTAATAGTGCAAAAACACAGGGATGGTTGTGGGAGATTTGGATTCACATTATGTTGTGACATACATTTCTGAGGCAAGCCCTTTAGATTTAGAAAGAGGATTATAATCTCATTCATTGACCACCTGGCTCCTGAGCCAATGCCTGATGGATCAAAAAGGGGGGTTTTCCTGCTGATACTATTAGAGCAACAGGCTTACAGGAGGTTTTTGGTAGAGGAAGACAGCATGGTATGAGAGGATAGATAGTGCTGCACTGCAGGCATACCTGGCTGTAAATAATTCACTGCTGGAACAACATGACAATGTGCATAATTTTGTAATCAGCTGTGTCATCTTGACTTGGGCTACATCCAAGATCTCATCACAGCTTGGGTAGATGAGTCATGAAGATTGCATTTTTCTCAAACCCCTACTGTCTTCTGTACAACTGGCTATACACCACTGAATATAACCTACGTAGGAAGTATGCAGTAGGTATATAATATATAAACAATAGACCCCCTTTGACAGTTTCAGCCACATACTATGCATATTCCAGAATTTCACCACATTTGACTGCAGGTGATAAGGAAAAATCTTATTTAAATTTCTTTTCTAGTTGAGAGAAACAAGTAGGATGTTGGCAAAATTTGGTGTCATATTACAACAAAATGTCTCTTTTTTTGTCTCAAGGTAAAATGAGATCTTGGATGTAGTAGCTGCTTTAATTACTATGCTGCCTGTGTCCATGGGTGCATGTGTCTTATGGCAAGAATTTTTATTTCCTATAATTCTTAAAAAAGTGAAGGTTTTTTCCACTGCAGTGTACATACGGAATAGGAAGTGTATAAACTGGGAGAGTGGAGAATATGTAGAGAATGTATATTTTTTTTCCTATGATGAAGTGGCATGAAGTTAGTGTGAAGGAGTCTCTACTTGTTTTTAACACGTGCTTAGCTCAATTTGTACACTCCTAAAAGCATAGCAGATAGACTGGGTTTCAGGCAAATCCCCAAGGTGTTAGCACTGATCACATTACCTAGAGACTCCACTGCTGACAAATTCCTTAGAGGGAAAAGAAACAGATCATAGTGAAGGAAAACCCTGGAAACTCTTTTGCTTCTTCCTTGTCCTCCTCACTCCCTATCTCCCATCTGTGCGTTCATGAACAAACATGGGATAAATTATTTGCAATCAGAAACAAGAGGAAAGATGCTTTGAAATATGTAACTATGTTTGAAGCTATTGATACCGTAAATCAATGGTTTATGAAACCAAATACAATAAACAGGTTCCCAGTCCTGGGAATAGTTATGCATATATTGAACACCTAAGGTCTGACTAGTTATGAGCTTAAAATTAAGCATGTCCTTAAGTATTTCTAGTCTTGAACTTTTGAGTCTGCTATTTTAAATACCTCCCAATATTTGATGTTAAAGTGGTGTGAACTTTTTAAAAAAAGCTAAAAATAATTTGAATAAATGAATGAACAGTTAGAAAAATAAACAAGTGATAGATAACTGTAAAGAGCTTAAAGGACAAGTTACTTATTTTAGAGGAAATTATGACAATTTAAATGCAATTTGCTCTTTTTATCAAATTTTAAAGCATTTAATACCCACATATTAAATCTCTTTGCTAATGACTTACCAGTTTTAAATACTTTACAGTAATGACTTATATAATTTGAAGTGGTTATTTCCATACTTCATTACTTTCCCCAAATGATCATTGATTTGATAATTAGTTGATAGTTTAAAGCCTGAAGACGTGATGTCCTTGAAAATGTTTTAAGTGTCTTGTTCAGGGCAAAAATAAATTACCATCTTTGAAATGCCATTCACTAGTAATTTTAGTGGGGTTTTTTTTAGTCTATTAAGGAATGAGAGAACCTTTCATTTCTTTTTAATTAGTAGTTTGTGGCAAGTTACTCAGAAATCAACATATTGCACAAAAATTTCATGCAGTAAGATATCTCCCTGGACTCAGCGGGTAGATATAATGTGTCTTTGAACAAAACCCATATTTCACTTGATGTAAAAAGACTTCTAATTTTCACTGTGTCATTTCTGTTCTACATGATAAATTAACACTGTATAACTTTTGTCCCCTTCCCAGCAGGCAGGATGCATTAGTACAAGATTTGTTAACCTCTTACTGAGTTTTTAAAGTTTTTTTCATAAAAATTTTGACCAGACTCTAGGAATTCATCTGAATGGGCTCTTTGGAGAAGTACTCCTTGAAGGACAAAATCTACCACACTACAGGAGCTGGAGGGCAGTTTCCTTTGAAATAATTCCACGGTCCTCAGTGGAATTAAAGACACATTTTACTAACTTATAGTCTTGAAATTGAGATTAAGACCTTGTTCAGCAAGAATGAAAGTGGCGAAAGCTCCTTGATATGTTAATATCTTTTAAAAGAGAATAGAAAAATTAAGCCAAGACAAGTAGTAGTGAATAATTTTATTTTTAATTAAATATATGAATGTAGATTCTATTTGTTTGTTGAAAGACAATGATTAAACTAAAATGCTATACAGCTAGACAGTTTGATTAGGTATCAATTAACAAGGGAAAGAGTGGCAGGTTATGCAGGTTGCTTTTGTCACTAAAGAGGAGATAATGTCCTCCACTACATGGGAGAGTGAAAAGTGGTATTCAGCCAGCACTTCTGCTGTGCCACTGGGATTGAATGCACTCTAACGCCAACTATAAGAGGGTAAATTACTGATGTATCAAATCTATGGAATTCTTTGCCACTGAAAACTTTTGTGAGAAAATTTGTAGTCATCATCAGATATCAATCTAATAATGATATTGCCAACTCTTAATTTCTTTTTTTTTTTTTCAATACATAAATTTGTATTTGATTTGAAAAGGAAATGAATCTTTTGATTACCTCTAGCAAATCTTCTGGCAAAACAAAGTACTCTAGAGTAAAATAATCAATTAATTTTCTTATGTATGTGGCCTCTTAAATGACAAACTAAAGAAACTGTCTAGAAATTTTCTATTTTTATTAATTTAAAATAAAACGAGGATCTTAAACCTTCAGGCTTGTCATATATTGTGGTGCACAACTTTGCTAGATTAGAGGCAACTATCAATATTCTAAATTAAAACAAGCAGACAAATTTAGAGGCAAGAGTGCTGACTTTAGTAAAGACAAAGATAAAAAGAGAAGAACATTTGCAAGCTAATTAAGCACATTCTTAGCTTTAATTATATGTTTAAGCCCCAATTAAATCAGTAAGAGTTATAACCATGCTTAAAATTAAGTATTTGCTTAAGGAATTTGTTTATTGGTCTAATAGAAGGCACACAAGCACATTTTCTGTCAGTGTGTGTTGGCACAGATGTACTCAAGTTCATTTGTCTCACGCCTCTAATCTCAGTCATGTGTCACTTGAAGAAAAATGCCTTTTAATGACAGTATGGCAAACTTGTTTTTAATTTATACTTGTGGACAGGCTGTCTGACAACGGACATTTTGTGAGCAATCCAGAGACCTTGGTGTAAGGCAGACTGCCTGAGAACAGAAACGGACTCGAGATAAACTGAAGGCTATGGATTAAGGAGTAAAAGGAACACCAGCTGTAAGAACTCAGAGGCAGGTGGAGGAGAGGGGGAGCTGAGAAGTTCTGGGGCTCAAGTTCCCAGGACAGTGTTATCCAATCCTAGCATTGTTAAGGGTTAAGGTGCCCAATCAACAATTGCCAAATCACTGTAGCTGTGCTAAGAATCTCTATATAACGTTGACACTTTGTCTAATAAAATGGCATTCGCTTGATCACATTGATCATCTCAGCGTTGTCCGTGACTCCCACGTCAACATATACTATGTGCAGAATTGTCCTGGGTTCAGCAATTGCAATCAGTTTTTCTTCTCCTTAGTAGCTGGTGTTTTGACTTAACCTGGGAACAAAGCTGATAAGGCCGATGTTTTTGGTTGTTGCTAAGCAATGTTTACCCTGACCAAGGACTTTGTGAGCCTCATACTCTGCAGGGAGGAGGGGAGGCCAGAAGGAAGCAGGGACAGGACCCAAACTGACCAAAGAGGTATTCCATACCATAGCACGTCATGCCCGGGAGGTAACTGGGAGTGATCCAGAAGGGCTAGTTCTCTCAGGGTGGTTGGAAGAGGTGGTCGGTCAGCACTCAGTTGGGTTGGGGTGTTGTGAGTTTTCTGTCGGTGGTTGGTGAGATGCTGTATTCTTTTCCCTTGTTATTTTCTTTTTCGTTATTATTATTGGTGGTAGCAGCAGTGATTTGTGTTATACCTTAGTCACTAAACTGTTCTTATCTCAACCTGTGGGAGTTGCACTCTTTTGATTCTCCCCCCATCCCTCCGGAAGCAGAGGAGGGCAAGAAAGGGGGGTTGAGTGAGTGAATGAGCTGTGTGGCTGGGTTTAAACCACAACAAGAATTAACTTTCAAATGTAAATATCATAATTCTAGTTTTATGTGTTTGGGGAGCTTGTTAGGTTTTTGTTTGTTTGTTTGTTTGTTTGTTTGTTTTCATAGAAACATAGAATATTTTGGGCTGGAAAGGACCCTAAGATCATCTAGTTTCAAACCCTCTGGTCAGGGATGCCTCAGACTTGACCATGTCAACCAAGGCTCTGTCCAACCCAGCCTTGAACACCATCAGGGATGGAGCATTCACAACCCCCTAGGCAGCATATTCTAGTGCCTCACCACTCTTGCAATAAAAAACTTCCTCCTTATACCTAAACTGAAATTTCCCTGTTTAAGATTCTCCAGGCTGAACAGTCCCAACTTTCTCAGCCTATCTTCATATGGGAAATGCTCCATTCCCCTGATCATCCTCATGGCCCTCCTCTGGACTTGCTCCAACAAGTCCATGTCCTTTGTTGAGGACACCAGAACTGCACACAATACTACAAGTGAGGTCTCATGAGAGCAGAGTAGAGGGGCAGGATCACCTCCTTCGACCTGCTGGTCACGCTCCTTTTGGTGCAGCCCAGGATGCGGTTGGCTTTCTGGGCTGCTAGAGCACACTTCCTTTTTTTCTTTTTTGAGACAGCTTTTCAAAGTTATCACAAAAGGGGCTAAGAACAAAACTAACTGACCTTATTTTTTATTTTAATCTCTGGAGAACTTTGGTTAGATAGTCAAGATTTCACTGTCTACTACTCAAAACTGAAGCCATACTACTACAGCTGTTCCAAGATTATTGTGCAACTGATATAAAAATTTGGCCTGTAGTGCTTTGACTGTAGATGAAGAATTTTTAATTTATAACTTCTTTATTTGTAATTTTAAGGAATATGTTTAATTTTTTTAATTACAATAACAAAGAATTTCATTATTTCTGTTGCAAGTCACTGTAATGACATGGAAGGGGAATTCAGGAAATTACTTTTGCATTTTTTGTATATTCCCTGAGTATCAGACTTCTTGCTGTCCTCTTAAACAAACTAATATTTAAACTTCCTTCTGATAGTGACTGGTTACATGTCTGTAAATGTCATTTTATGGATGTTGTAATTCTATTGAACCTTGAATGTCTCAGAGCTCCAACAATCCTAGTTCATCTCTGAAAAATACATGGACAACTATTCTGGTCAAAGCAAATGCAGTTTTTTATACATTACAGTCAAATACTGAGCTGATGTTTAAGTGCAGCCTCTAGCTGCCACATGAATAAAACAATTACATATAGCTTTAACAGGAAATTAAGAAATATTTTCTGTTTGGTTAGGCTTATTTATGTCATTGAAACAGCTCTTAAGAGCCAAATGACTACAGGACAATGCTGCTGGAAGAAAGCCATCTGCTGCAGAGTGACAGGCAGCCTAAGAGAAGGAGATGAAGGGTGCCTTTCCCTGCAGTAGTTGGTTTATGGGATAAGGTGCAACAAAAACGAAGCTTAAAATCTGCTGGATACATCTGCAGTTTAGCTTCCTTAATCTACCGCCCGAAAGTGAACCTGGGAGCCATGAGAGACAGATCAGTGTTACATTTAAAACTTCCCATCAGTATATTGCCATATTATTAAGAAGAAGCTAGGGAGAATTCAAGGCAATATTAAGTGGGTCTCTCAGACAGAGAAGTGCTGTCCTAAACTCACACACTTAGTTGCAACACCCAGGAGGGATTTGGGGAACTCCTCTGTCAAGGAAGCTAAATAGAAATTGTCAAGTGTACATTCAAACTATGGGCTTTTGTGCTTGAAATGATTTGTTTCTCCTGTTATAGTTCAAAGCCTGCCCTAAAGACTCAATAAATATTTTATTTCTATATCATTAAGTGTTAATCAGAGACAAATTGGGAAGTTAAGGGTGTTCTGCTTTTACCTATAGAGCACATCTAAAGAAAGCAGTGAGTAGGCTCACCCTGACCTGCCTGTGTTGCACCTAGATGGACTTAGTGCCTGTCAAATCCTCACAGATGTGAGCAATGCAGAGGAGACATGGAGGGCACACAAACTATGATACTGCAGCAGTCCACAGAGAGTCAAAGGCAGACAAGGGCTTTATCTTATTCTGGCACCCTGAAGGGTTAAAAATAAGGCTCAAACCATTTCTTGGAGATAAAACAAGGTCATCTCCATTTGCAGCTGGGAAAAGGCAACATGGCAGTTTTGAAATTGGGTTCCCTTACATATGTGTGTATACATTCACTGTAATGCCCAGGCTGGTGGGTTCTATCGCTTTACTGTTCTGTCTAGCTCTGACTGGACATCCATCCCTTCTTATCTTGTTTCTTTTTCCCTGTGGGGGTTGAAGGTCATAAGATTTGCATGAAAAAGAGTTTGGGAATTAGCTCTGAGGCCTTGGTGCTTGACAAGCCCTGGGGTAATGAGTTGGAACACTGAAGGACAGGAAAGATAAACAAGCAAGACTTGGGAGGATGGGCCAGGATGTAGTTGTGGCAAGAATCTCAGTTGTAAGGCCAGAGGATGTGGGGGTTGTGAGAGGGTCTGCAACACTGTGATTGGACTATTTACCTGGAGAGTTTTACAGGGACCAATGAGATTGAGCATTGTAAGTATGTGCAGGTTAGGAAAGTACAGAGCAAGGGGATAAAAAGGGCTTGGTGGTAATAAATGAGGATTTGAGTCTCTGCATCCACTTAAGTCCGTGTCGTGAAATGCCATACTTCCCTTCTTCCCAACATTTGCAACTAGCAGAGGGCTACACATCCATAAGCCATATTGTACATTCCTGTAAATTGCAATCTTTCAAGGTCTTATTAGGCCATCTTCGATAAGTCTAGAAAATAGGTCTTGGGGTCCTTATCCCTTTACTAAAGAGTTGCTAAAGAGAAGCGAAATCAGTGAAGAAAGCGTGGTTAAATTCTAAATTGATCTTTGCGTATCAGTACAAATACCGGCACACAGGTAACCAGAAACAGGAGTCAGATGATCCAATCTGTGACATCCAGTGCTAGTTCCTAAAAGAATTCCTCATTAAAACAAAAATCCTTGCTTGATTTAAATAAATACTTTTGTGTGCCAAACTTATGCCAATGGCACAATGTGATGACTTCTCCCTTTCCCGATAATAATTTGTCCATTTCTTCAAAATACTAAACCTTGCATCCCAATATTTTCTTCTACTCTAACAGTACTTAGAAGTACATGATAATAATTCTTCCCTCCCTCTCTCCAGCCTGTGATATAAAAATCAAGCATACTTTTGTATCTGGTCTACTAACAAAGCCCGAGTGTGTGGGGTTGAGGGAAGAGAAAATGAGTGCAAAAATAATTTGTTCCCATCAAGGAGCACGATAAAGTTTCTGATTTATGAAGGATCTCTCACTTCTATACTATCAAGAAAACAGTGAGACATTAAGTTTACAGTGTACAAGAGACAAAAGAAAAGGGGCCATTCTTAAAATTGTATTGTGTTATTATTAAATAGTTAAATGCAGAGTCGTATCTCCTGTAACACTGTATTTGAGATCATCACAGTCAACTGTCAGCAGCAACTTATTCTACTAACATGGGTGAATTAAGAATGGATGCAGATATTTGCTCTACTTTACCACTGGAGAAACAGGGAGTTGTTGTTTTTTGGTTTTAATAATCTTTAATTGTTACCTGAAATATTGCCTGGGCTTAGAACATGACACCAGGGAAGTGACAGAATTTAAAAAATAAAGTAGATTTTATGAGTACATTTGCTTTCCATGCTTTCATTTCAGATCCTCCCCTACTTGAAAAAAGCCCCAGGAAGTTACCCAAGCTTCTCCTTCACCTTTATACACAGCTCCTCTTCAAGTCATTCCAGAGCTCTGGTCTGCCTCAGTAGTACAGCTCCCTCATCTGCCATTTCACATTACTCAATATGCTTTAAACCACCTGCCTACATTCATAGCTTTGAATAATCTTACCACAGGTACAGAATGGAAGAAAATGAAAAAAAATGTTATGAATTCATTAATTTTCAGATCATTGGAAAGTCTTTATATTAATCTCCTCATCTTCTCCTCCCACATGCTCACACATATTCACCCTGGGGAGACATAATCCCAGCAAGAAGCTATAAATACTCCATTTACTTATGACACAGTTTAAAATTAATTTCTGGAAGCAATCAGAAAATAGAAAAGCAGATTATTTAACTTCCTTTAGCACCGATAGGAAGATATTATCCACTAAGAGACATTTTTCCACAAAGGGCATATGAATCTCTAAAAAAATGCTATTTTAATAGCACATTGTTTAATGCCCAATTACAATACAACTGTGATAGAATATGAACAATAGTAAATGAGTTAATTTTTTTTCAAAGTTATTACACAAAGAATAACAAATAGATTCTGAATGTTGGTAAAAAAATGCAGTTTTATCAGAAAATTAATCTTTGTTGAAGATTTGGAGGACTCTATTTGGTATGTGAAGCTCAAAATTCTGAAGGATACAAAGATGGAAAATCTTTTCATATTTTTTGAAATTATGGTTTAGAAACAATAGAAAATAAAAGGTTCACTTTACCCAGGGGAGAAAAAGGCTGGAAAAACCAGCACATTGTTCCATTCCAACTACTTCTTTCTTTCTTGACACTGAGGAATCATGTTGTAGAAATGTGTGGGACTACAGCACAATTTATGCTCTATCAGCTGAGTGTGTCAGTAAAAATAATAATTAGTTCCAACTGCTCTTATGTGTTTGAGTTCTTCATTATTATTACTTTGCCATATTTGCAGTACAAAAGATAAATACATCTTATTTAAAGCATAGAACAGGCAGCCATTATTTTAAACCAATGTATTAAACCAAATGAAGACATAAAAATCAGAAGGTTGAATGTGTAGCTGCTAAATTCTAATTTTGTCTTTCATTTATTAAAGATTGTGATCTCATCGTGTATGTGGCTTTGAGGAACACATTTATATTCAACTAATAATTCCTGACAATTCCTTAATGTTGATCTCAGTAGTTTATTGGTTGGGGTCTCACTTAAAACATGGAAAAGGATATATGAAATCTCCTGCTCAGCGCTGATAATATCATTATGATTTTATCTGTGCAAATAAAATGCAGATTATGAGCCTTAGCATATTTTCCTACCACTGTAAAGCTAAAATCATGCATGATTTTATGTCTAGCATTGACAGAGAGGTGAGGCAGAAAATTAATAAAAATTCTGACCTTTATAAATTAGTATTCTATTTTCCTGGTTGAGGCAAGCATAATGGGAATGAAGAGAAAATATTTCAGAATGGGCATTTTTACCATTTCTTTCATTATTATGAAGGAAAAGTATGATTTTGTGCTGAAAATAGAAATTTTCAGATATTTTAATGATTAAATTATTTTTTGCTAAAATATTAGTTGACAGAGATGAAAACCTTTCCCATGATCAGATTAATTTAAACAGTTTTTCCAAGCTCAGGGAGCATTTCACTATTTTTACCTTTTGCTTGTATATCCATTGTATTCTGAACCAAAGAAATGGCAAAGTCTTGTTGAAAAGTCAGGTTTTCATCTTATGTTACAATTTCATCTCTATTACCAGATGTAATGGATAAGATTTCAGGAATGACTAGTGATTATGAACAAGCCTACTTCAGATAAATCTGTCTTATGTAGCTCAAGGACAAAGACATGTCAGAATCAACATTTTTTAAAAATCAGGTTCCTTTGGATTGTCTCAAGCTGAAGCTGAAGGCACTCACCACTTCCAGACTTTCGCAGGGGATCTTACCTTACTTGTTCCACATATATACCAATGAATGCTGACAAAACGCATCTAAAATGGAGAAGAAAACACAGCTCCTGACAGTTGTTGGATAAGTAGAAATTACTTATATTAGCATCATGCATTAATATCAACCTCTGCTTAAACTCTTTTTAAGACCAAATATAACCAAATGGTAACCAAACTTTTATCCCAAATTATATATGTTCGTAATTTCAAATTACCACTTTCTATTCTTAAATGACTATGCAAAGTCTTGCAATGAGAATACCATTATTCTCTTTCATAAATTTTGAGCTGATTTGGCATTGTAGACCTCTGAAAGATGTTAAAACCAAAAGAGAAGATGCAATGACCTGTAGAAACCCTTAAAGAAAATACAGATAACATTGAAAAGCACTTAATAAATTCTTTATTTGAATGGAATTTTCAAGTCTTGCACTTTGTTATAAATCAAAGAAAAACTAAATTTCAAGTACACATATATATTAATCCATATACAGACCTGTAAACAGCTGACAACCATAAATGACAGATACTGTTCTTATGGTCCATAAGTCTTAAAAATCTCATGCTTAAAAACCTCCTCAACACATCCCTCGTTGGACTGATACTGTATTTAATCAGAGAACAAAATTTACACCAAGAACTGAAAGATGAAAGTGAAAATGTTATTAAGCAGCTTGACCTGTTAACTGTTACCATGTCTAAAGGATGAGGACTCCTCTTACCATACATGGTGAGTAAGGATTCATGTTCATCAGCAGAGGCTTCTGAGAAACATCTGTGTTTCTGTGCTAGACTCTGTGTTTGAGACAAATGTTTGCAAATTCCCCAAGCAATTCACTAAGAAGTGGTGAAACCCCCATTCTTCAGGTTTTTGTGTCAGGAAGGGTGTTACAGATATTTACAGCAGCTATAAGCAGTTAAATTTGAGAGTTCAGCCCTTAGTTTCACATTATAAGTGTAATATCAACAGTCAGACATTTTGAAATATCATAAAACCAGCATGAACAGTGTGAACTGAAATTTTTCATAACAGATTAATGAAATTTATGAGCAACAAACCCTTTTGTTTCTAACTGGCATCTCTTCTGTTTGCAAACCATAAAATCCTCCAAGAAGGATGATCATGCCTATTCCATATTTGTATCATGCATATTTTGTATTTCTTTTTGCCTACATTCATGGCTTGGCTGCCTTCAGATAGTGCTTTCCTAGGACCTCTTCATCCCTCACAACTGTAAACAGGGATATGCTGCGATTACGACAAAAGATAGAGCTGAGCCTATGCATCAAGGACAGCTAACATATGAACTAATGACATGAGATATAGCTTTGAAGATCTTAGCAGAAGATGAAGAGAAAGACTGAATGATTATGCAAATGTTGCATCTGGAGAAAAGCAGTTTGATAATCAAAAACTACCACAAAAAGTATGTCTTCAGAGTAGTACCTAGAGATGTGAGAGTAAATGTGAGTAAATAATCCAGTAACTGAAGATGAACTTGCTCATTTTTTAAAGAGGAGAAACAAACTAAATGAGGTCCTTAAAAAAATCACTGGGGGTGGGGGTGTAAATAAATAATTGAACCTCCCAGTCCTTCTGGTAAGCTTGTTTGAAATTTGCCATCTACTGTAGTGGAAAACAGCTAGTATTTTAAGGTGGGAAGACAGACAAAATGACCATTACTTCCAAAAGTAAACCATGCTAATCAGAAAGGTGATGATTCTGAGGAAGGAAAAATAATTAGGTGGTAGTTTGCTAAGAATGAGTGCAAGCTTAAGCTTGAAAAATATGAATTGAATTCCTACTGGTCACTCCAATAAATCAAAAGCAAAGGGGGAAAATTGAATAATGAATATAAAAAGATAGTTTCCTAATGGTAGTCAGAATAAAGGGACCTTATATGTTAAAAGATGTAAAAGCCTATTTTACTAAAAAGGGGATTTTTTCTTTGTATTTTTCTGAGAATCCACTTAAGCACACAAGTGATGAAATTACAAGTAAAAGAGAAATAGAGACAACTATAAACATGAGTACAGTTTTCCACAACAGACAAAGATGCCAATGCTTGTAGTATGCTATAATTAATCCTTTCAGGCTTCCCTGTCATAGTGGTACAACATAACTGTAGGTTGTCTATCATCTAATGACTTCTGCAGGTGAGTAATTATTCCAATAATTATTACCTAGAAAAATTACTAGGACAACTCTGTAGTGTTCTATATAAAGAAAACCTTCTATTTATTGTGTGAACTTTGCATTGTTATTCAAACCCCATATTCTTTTTACTTCTTTTCCAAATCAAAATTATTGGTACAGTATCACATCCTGCTAAAAAAGAACACCATTTATTCCAAGAGTCTTCAAATAAACAAATATTTAAGTGAAAAAGATACCAGAAAGATCATTTGAGCTGT
The DNA here is from genome assembly GCA_002631895.1 of Agapornis roseicollis. Lineage (NCBI taxonomy): Eukaryota > Metazoa > Chordata > Aves > Psittaciformes > Psittacidae > Agapornis > Agapornis roseicollis. The sequence continues at coordinate 122,615 of NDXB01001415.1, forward strand.
GCCAAAATATAAAATGTAATACTTTACACCAAACTTCAATAACTAGATTAGCTTGGAGCAACAGCTGATGATGGGAGAACATACATAAATTGAATCTATCAGGAATAAGAAAAAAATTTTATTTGTTTATAAATGTTGCATACATACAGAAAAGTAAATGGTTTTATCCTCTACATTTTTCTTCCCACCAACTCATTCAATTACACAGAGAATTTTGCAGCTTCTCTTTTGATCCTGTTACAGGTTTTGTATTTCTTAAGAAGAGGCAACAGACAACAATTACTCTTGTCTAACATTCAAGGTTTGCTGCTTTAATTGAAAATGAGCTAACAGTTTGAGGCACTCATCCTTTCCTTATTCTCTCTAGCTCTCTCCTGGGTTGGTGTACCAGTCTCACCACAAATTCACACTTCTCTGAATAGCTTACAGTTTTGCCTTCCCTAAAAGTTGTGCTAACAATAAGGACTTGAATCCCTGGGAACTTACACTCCCAGCCAGCATTTGACTTCTACCCAGAAGATGGGAAACTGATACCATACTGCCTTTCCTCCTTTCCTGAGGTCAAACTAAATGAGTTTGCATGAAACAAAACTTTTTCTTACACCTAATTTCATAATTAGGATAGCATTCCTCTTCTCTTTGCCTTTGTATTGTATCTCAGCCGAAATGTCTGAAAAAGCAGCCAGAGTCTAAGGCAGCCTTTAGCAATAGCTGTTGTCTGACTTGTCACAGAACACAGGGCAAAGAGAGAAAAAAATTATCACTCTCAAGGATTTGGGGGTATCCAGTATGAAGATCCAAACCCTTGAATACTCCAGTATGCAGAATGGTGAGATCCCAGCATGTATCTTATGTCTGTGGACAGCATCATAGCAATAGTAATGGAAGCAGTAAACTCATAAATGGGTCAGCGATCTTAGTTGGGACACCTACTCAATAGTGCAGCAGTAGGCAAAATGCAGATGGTCCAAAAATGAGATCTTCATAAATATCTAAAATGCTCAGGTAACACAGTTACAGGTACATACCATCTGAACCTTCAGCAACGGCAGCATAGCGCTACCACGCAGAGAGTGTGATTTATATAACATTTTGGTTTTAAGAATCATGCTGGCAGCATTTATCATGTTCTTCATGAGGTATGTCAATATCTTCCTATATTTTTGGAGGTTACTATTATATGAATTTCCATGCAGTCAGAAGCTATTCAAACATACTGTTGTATACATTGGGTTTTATTTCTCTATCCAGAGATTTTCAAAACTGTATGTCTCAGCTGACCCTCAAGTGACAGTGCAAAGGAACATATGCACCAGTAGATATGAGTACACCCATATGAACTGAGATCTATCTTACTTGAAGCTACTTAAACCACATGCAACGCATGTAAGTGCACCTTTCACACATGTGAAAGTAACAATTGGTTCTCTCTCTCATGTCCTGCACAGTCCAGTTATGCTTTGAATAGTTCTCTTATGACAACATGTCTTCTCTATGGCTGGAAGAAAAAACTCAATTTTCTAACTATATGAAATCGCCCTTGTTACCCAATGAATTTAATGGGATCTAATTAAGGGAGCCAGGAAGTTTCATTGCCCTTACATTACATTTTTGTGGCTGTTGTTCAGGGAAGGTGGCAACCTTTTCACAAGTTAGGATGTCTTGGAGGAATTTTGAGTGACATGAAGCCTCCTTCTCCCTCTTTCCCAACGTTCAGTTCTCTAAGGCTTATTTATTGCAACACAGATGAGAAAAAAAAAGTGCTTACCTGAAAAGCTGTTGTTTGCAACAAAATGTATTTCTAAGGTAATCCTACCAAGCATATCTGCATACCTTTAAACAGCATTTGAGAACAGACCTCTGTATTTCTCCTTCACCGATCAGATATATTCATATAGCAGTTTATTAATAATGAGCACCCTTTTATGCTTATTCTTCTTATCCAGTGTAGCTCTTGCTGATGTTCTGTAATTTTACACTGTAATAGAAATCCTTTCTCTCTGAGTTTTAATCGTGTGACAAATTAGATTGAATTTGCATTTACACAGCAAATTTTATGATGCAAGATTCCTAATACCCTTCAGCTTGATACTGCAGTGAATTGCATTATTCCTAATGGGTCATCAGTTCTGAGGTTTAGTGTTTGATCTTGTTTTATTATCTTCCCAAGCTATATTCCATACCTAATTTTTTCCTGAAATGAACATTATTGATTTACTCATTAAATACTGTCTGTTCAATGTGAATTTTTCATCCAAGCAATATGATGAATCCTTTTAAAATAATGATTATATGCTGCACAATACTTGAAATGCTGGCTTCCTGGGACGGTTTGCAATGGATTGAAACTAAACACATTGTACACAAAAAAAGCCTTGTACCCTTTCTGCAAAATGACATCCATTGACTATACCTCTTCAAAAATGGAACAATCAATAAATTATTACATTTCTTAAAATTAAGCTTATTTCAGGGTGAAGGATTATTTTCTTGGTTTTCTTTGAAGGTAGTGTTTCATTTCTGCACTACTACAGCTTAAAAAGCAACATAATATCACAAAAAAAAAGGGTTGAAAAACTTAGAAATATTTTAAATGAAGGTTGTTTCATACAGAAAAAGATTTAATAACATAAGTCTCCAGTAACCTAATTTACTACCACAATATATTTTCTATTTACATTTTCAAACCTAGTGATTGGATCTGAACAGATAAAGGGTTTTGCCACTAAGAATCTTTCTGATACTTTTCCCGAATGCCTTGTTCAAAGGAGTTTACTTAAAAGCAGTTGATCCTGCAACAGAAACAGAAAAATTTCTATCAAAGCTGTCCAAAACTAAATAAAATATCACATTCAGATTTGGCCACAAACCATAGAAATACTTCATATTGGATTGTTTTATTCAGGTCAATATATTTAAATTTGTTGAACTACACAAAACAGTTGCAGAGCATTTCAGCCTCAAACGTTGAGATTTTATGGCATTCAGCTAATGAAAGATAATTTGGATGTTTTTATATCCACATTCTTTTACAGTATTTTTGGCTCTTATAAAATTTAACATTTATTCACTGTTTTAGTTTGCATGAGTTTTATGCCATTTCCCATGATAAAGCGTCAAAGTATGAGTAGCACACGATTTCACTTAGTGTATAAAGTTTTTTAACACATTTGTTAGTAAGGAAGCAATAATTCTTCTCAAAGCCTGTTACTGATGGAAAATGTAAAGCTGTTAAATTCATCACAGTTTGAGCTTCCAGAAGATCATTACATTAAGAGTTCAAAACACTAGAGTGTCAGTAGGAAGTGCCACCTTTTCAGCAGTATTTAATGACACTTCACATGGCCAACCCAAATGCGTGATCAGATTGTTATTATCTTGCTGCAGTGCTATGGAGGTATGCACTACTCACTTCTGGATACTGCTGTCAGGAAATAAAGGAAGGAAGAAAAATTGGTAGTTACTGCTTGAAATCTGATCCTGTGGTATTAATTGCCAAATACATGTGCATGACATGGTATTCATCTGTTTCTCAGTGAGAGCTATCTTATTAGCTGTCAACTAATATCTGATTACTGGAGGCAACCTCCAGACATTTTTTGATCTTGCATTGTTTGTGTCACTAAAAGTAAACACAAGAGGTAAGCTTCCCTTACACAGGCTGCATTTTAAAACATCCTTATACATTTCTATCATCATGTGTTCCTTCAAGTTCATGGATCAGTGGAATCTGCTTGCTTCACACAGCAGAAGACAACTTGCATAGAGTATTCAAGTTTGAGTTTGGCTTTAAAAACTGTGACATTTTATAAATATTAGCTAGAGTACACATACGTGCCAACAAGTACTTTAGTCTCTAGAGTGCTATAAAAGCCTCCTTAATGTTTTTTTTTCCCTGAATGGTGAAATTCAGAAACACACTTTCCTTAAAATTCACTTCAACAAATGTGCCAAGATAGGTCTTTTATGAAAATGGTATCATTAAATGCTTTGAAATCTACCAAAACCCAGTAAGTACAAGCTGGGAATACCAGTGTGCATTTCACCATTTCGTGTTTAGTATTCTTATTAGTATAAATGAGCCATACTGTTCTCCACCCTCATTTTCTTAAAAAAGTCTCTGTTATGATCACCCTCATAGGTTTCCTTAACCTGTTCCTTCCTTAGTGCCAGAAGTGACAGTTGTATCCAACATCAGTGTGAGGTCTCATTGGTGCCTTGAACAATGACTTTAATACACCTGCATCGCTATACAGTGACCCACTGATAATTCACTTTTATTTTCTATATTGTTTCCAAAGGATAAACTACCATCTTACTTCAGTAATCCCTATTAGTCCCTAAGTGTATTACTTTGTAATCTGTCTTATTGAATTTTGTTTTCTTCCTTCCCTACCTCCCACTTATTTTTTTCTCCTCTGGGTGCCTTATCGAGGAGCTTTTGGCTTCATTCAGTTTATATATGTGGCTGTAATAAGTACTTCTCTAAAATGAAGTCCTAATGGTGAAAGACTTTCAATGGAAATTATCTGGCCATTCTTTAAACTCATATGAAATAGATGATAGCAGATGCTAATTAAATAGGAGACATATTCATGTGCCACAGGAACAAGAAGAGTCATATAGAAATGCTGGAGAATTCTAAAACCATCTATGAACCCAAACCAGAATGGAAAATTAAAAAATATAAAAAATACTGTAAAAAAAAAAAACCCCAAAGAAATCCCAATCAAATAAAATAAACTAAAAAAAATCTTGTATTCACAGATGTAAAAATAATGCAAGCAGAAGACTAAATTTTTTCCCCAACTGTAGTAATTATGTCATTTGCCTTAAAAATTTCAGCGCTTTTATACAGCTATTTTCAAATTTTCACTGAAAAGTCTAACCAAAACCTATTTTCCTTGTCAGCAAAGACAAAACGAGTTTTTTCTAAAAAAAATGCAGTGTACATCTAGCAGCTCTGTAGGACGATCTTGTTTTTGTTGCCCAACACATCAGGGTCTAACACATCAGGGTCTAACTGTGGCAGCTCTTCCCATCTTTGTCAGCCCAGTGATATTATCTAATTACTTCCCATGGAAGAAGTTCCTCACATGTCTTGTCTCAGTAACAGCATGGAATTTAGTCCTTCCTTTTAACCCAAAGAATTAAAATTGCATAGCAGCCAACTGAGACCTTAAATTAAATCTATATTTAAGAATGTTTCCAGTGCATTATTAGCAGTGGTAGCCCTAGCAATTTATTCTGGATCATACCTGTGAGATTCCAGCAGTTTCTGAAAATTGTTAAAGTAAATTAAAACAAAGACATTTGTAATACATTTTTTCCTCATTGTGGAGAATCTCAAGCTGAGCAAATACATTATTAGCCTGGTGTAAGTTTAAGTGGGTACTTAATAAAGCAGCCCAAGTTCCACAAAGATCATGGCAGGCTTATAATTGTAATTTAGTTTGAATTGGAAACCTCCTGCTATTTCCTGAGGTATAGCTTTATTATCACTGCGATATAGCACAGCTAACACTCAACCAAATCATTAAGATGTGCAGGCACACATGCACACATGCCACTGTAAGGGTGGTGAGGCACTGGAATGGGTCGCCCAGGGAAGCTGTGAATGCTCCATCCCTGGCAGTGTTCAAGGCCAGGTTGGACAGAACTTTGGGTGACATGGTTTAGTGTGAGGTGTCCCTGACCATGGGAAGGGGGTTGGAACTAGATGATCTTAGGGTCCTTTCCAACCTTATGATTTTATGATTCTAAAACGTGTGTGTCAAAACACACATATATGCATTTTTTTATACTTGCATGTCAAAAGCCAGGCTGTCCCATACCCAAATGATTAGAATGACCATTTAACTAATTGCATATTTAGTTCAGAGTTAGACTCTTAAGGGGAAGGATTGTTGCTCTGCTCAGTTCCTGGGTGTTACTGTCTACTGGGATACCTAGTCAGACTAGGCACTGGGGCTCTGCCTGAAACTTGTTTGTGCCTGCCAAGCCTCCAAGTGTACTTTCAGAGGTTAGTGGCCTGAGCATAATAGCAGGAAATGACAGAAAGAGGGTCTCATGACACAGTTCAGCTTTGAAGAAAGATGATGCCTTCAGCCAAGTTTTGTAACTGTGGATCTTCTCCCCAAATTAGCCTTCAGAAACAAAAGAGGGAGAAGTTCTTTCTATGCATGATGGTTCATCACTATGCATGACGGTTCATCACTATGCATGACAGTTTATCACTATGCATGACTCATTCATTGGTCTTTCTCCTTTACAAATCTGGAACTATTGCAGTAATTCTGTAATTTGTCTCAGTCCAAACCAAGTTTTTGGACCAAATTTACTGTTACTTGAAGTTAGCCTAATTTTACTAGTCTTGGTGTAACTAAATAATGCTTTTTTAGTCTCCTAACAATGATATGAACACTTTCAGTTCAAAGTTCATACAAGTTAAGGTGAGAGATATAAGCAAACTTCCCAATAACTCCTTGTTTCTCTAGTATTATGTGCATCCCTACCATAAGCAGTGACACCACTGTATTAACAGGGCTATGAGGCTACAATCTGTACTGATCCCTGCAAGGCCTCTGAAAACCAGCAAACTAGCTCTGTTTCCCCATACCATGCTATTAATGGTTTCCTAATCCTGTGCATCATGATAACACCAAAAGCTGTATTAGACTAGGATGAATAAGAAAAGGATTAGTCCCAAAACTTAATTAAAAAAAAAAAAAAAACCTTATAAATAATTAAAAAAAAACCTTTTT
>NDXB01001416.1:0-27497 GCA_002631895.1 Agapornis roseicollis
CCCTTTGAATTCTTTTGGATCTGGAGTGTAACAGAAATTAAATTTGCTTAGGCAAACCCACTGTGCATTTAAAAAAGTCATTATAAAGACAGAATCCTGGGGGTCTGACAGAAAAGCTAAACCAGCTGTGCACTCCAGTACAAACAACACATAAATCTACAGTATCTTCTCTTCATGATCAAGTAAGTGAAAGAAAAGGCTCACAAAATAAAAGATATTTTTATCTCTCAGAAGCAGAGTTAAGAGAATTCAGTGACAGTTTAAATCTCAGCCATTTCTGTTAGGCAGTTAAAAGCTAGCATTTGTTCATTTGTTTTAAGCAAAAGCATTTTGATGTGCTAACCAAACAAGTCTTTTAACCTGTTAGAAATGAAGGTTGGTTTTAAGTCCAAGATGAAATGGTCATTCAACTCTTTAGTGAAGAGCCTATATCTCAAGTTTCCAGTTGTGTCTATTCTTATTTGTTCTGTTCTTGCTACTTTCTATCCAAATTCATCAAGGAAATGCTAAAACCAAAACCAGACATGGAGTTAATTTGGTCAGACAGTCATCAGATTGTTTTCCCCGTTTATTTCCAAGTAAACCTCTTGATATTTATTAGGTTGCCCACCAGAGTTAATAGGAAGACTCCCATCCAGTTTTGGACGAACTTTCTGAGTAGAGAACGAGATATCACTAGATGACTTGCAAAACAGCATGGACAAAAGTGATTCAGCTGGTGCTATATGTGCTTAATCTGGGGCAAAATATACATGTAGATTGTTTACAAACTGTTGTGAATCTGTGCACTGAATGACTAATTGCATTTATGCTTCTTTGAATTTTAAGAGAGTATGTATATGGGTAGAAACGTGCACTGTGCTATCACAGCTCTTTCTCTTGTAAGAAAGAGTATGTGTATGTGTACCCATAATCTCTGTATGCTTAGCCACACCATTTTGCAGTATATGATATGATCATTAACATATGTCAGTGTTTGTACATTTGGACTAGGATAAGTGCTTGGATATTTATAAAGGCACATATTACATATCTAAATAAATAATGTAGCTGGGCAACTAGAGAGATCTAGTAGTGGCTTTATAAAATATGTCAAGGGGCAAAACCCAGCAGATAGGCCAGCATGCCAGGAGAAATATTACCGACAGAAAGACAGAAAACACAGGTCTGACTCTGTCCCATGCACTGTATGCACTGTGCCCCCATTTGTCAGAGGGATGAGTGTATGAGCCACAAATTTAAAGTGCAGAATGCTGTCCTTCTTTGGGAAGGGGATGAAAAAACAACCTTGCAGCAGCATGTAGAATGAAAATGAAGACTGAAAGCTAAAGGAAAGTGCTAGAAGCCCAAGTATATGTATCTGGTAATATTTCATTTTTTAGTGACTGTACAGCAAAAGGGGAAGGTGCTGGTCCTTCCATTTATTCACCCTGTTCTGGGCTGCCTGCTTCTGATTGCTTCCCTTATACCCGCTCCATACACATACATCATATATTTTCATAAACAGTCTTAGTTTATTATCCAAGTGGAAACAATGGCTTTTAGGTTGTTGAGATGAATCAAGTCACAAGAGGGTCTAATGAGCACCAGAGCCTCTGAGAAGAAAAGAATGGAAGCAGAATCTTATCTCACTTGCAGCAAGCCTCCAGATTGTGTCTCAGCTTTCAGGTAACTAGAGCCTCAAGGCCAAAACTTGTACTCTCTGTTCAAGCCCTCCTTTGAGCTGTTTTGCTTGTTGGAAAAAGTTTGGTCTTCCTGACAGTCACTAAATAGAGTCAGTGATTTTCTTCTGTCTTCCTTTGTTTTAATAGCACAACAGTTCAGGCCACATACAAATTCAGGATCTGACCCTGAAAGTGAGATTATGTGTTCCATGGAAAAGCAAATCAGATACTGTCCCCTTTGCTCTGCAACAGCACAGTTTTTTTAAACCTCACCAGGTATTATTGAGATTCAGCCAATCCACATGATATTTTATGGTAGAATTTTGCAGCACTGAGATGACTTAATTTTTCCTGTGTACTTCAGTGCAGCAGAATTACTTGTACCCTTTACTTTGTAAGCAGGCAGTGGATTCTTTTTGATTATACTTTCAAATTAAGTAGGTTATTGCTTGAAGGGCTTTAATTTAGATCTAAAAACTAAAAGGACAATTTGAGTGCTGAGGCAGCAAAAAAAAAAATGAGTTGTGATCCTGTGAGCAACAGAGCAATATGAGATCAGTATTGTATAACTCTGCTTAACTGTGTCTGACATGAATTGTGCATTTGCTGTGCATATTTCAATCCTAAGGGCTGAATATTTGCCCCTAAAGCAAGGCATAATTTTATTTAGTTGTTCATTCTTTTTCATTACTATTTCTTTTTTTTTTATGGTATATCAAATCAAATTTATTAATGCTGCTATAATATGTGATTCTGTGAAAAATACTGTATGCTCTAAACATTATTATATCTCCTACTGATGCAAGTTAGATTCTGCTTATCATTCTTTTGCCTTCTTCTAATAATTTCCCTAGTGGTACTCAAAAAAACAATAGTATCTTCCTTGTCAAGTATTATATGTGATTGGGATATAACTGTATTTCTGAAAAACAAAACTAATCTGTGTTTTTCACTGTGAAATCGTTTGGACTGTCCTTTTGAAGTTCCCAACATTATTACCTGTGTAGCTACGGAACACTAGATGTCACTGTGTGGCTGCGTGTCGTACACACAAACGACAGTAGCACAAATCTCTCAAGCCATGAAAGAATCCTCATCTTTCAAAAATATTTGTAATATTGCCTTTTTATTATGAAAACAATTAAAACGTGTAAATGCTCGGTTTTTACACTCTAAAAGTATTGCAAACCTTTTTTTTCCCTGCATTAGAATTACATGGGGAACATTTCTTAATGAGTTAGAGTGGCAAGTATGTTTGCTCACTTTTTGGTCTACTATAAAGTTCTCCAATTGATTATCTACCAAAAGAGAGAATTTTCATTTCCTGATATCATCAGCATGCTCCTTACTGTAGAACAGAAAGGAAGGAATACCAGCTGGGGTGTTGCCCTTTTCTATCTCCTCAAATAACCTTTTCTTGAGTGCCCTGGCTTGAAGGAGAATGGATGTCTTAAAAATTAAGTAAAAACCAAATGTGTTAGGTAGCGACAGTACTTTGAGCTCTGGAGTCACCTTGAAGACAGCCAGTGGAATGGTTGTTACTTTGTCAGTATTTGATTGGGTTTGGATGATTTCAGAGGAAGAGGTTTCAAAATCACTGATCTTACACAGCTAATGGGTCAGTCAGAGGGGTCCAATCCTACGTAGGGCCTTTAAGACTGAGTGTAGTTAAGTCACATCAAGTGTGTTGTTACTTTATCGTATCCTACCTCTGATTCACTTCTTTGGTCTTTCTCTTCACCACCCTGTGTGGGTCACAGTTCCTAGCTGAGAGCTGTTGATAACTGCCACAGACTTCTTGGTGACTCTGGGTCAGTCACTTTGCTATTTAGTATTTTTTTAATCCCCCATCTTTAGCATACAGTTTGATTGGATGAGTAGTTATGAAGAAGTATTACTGTATGTATTCTACTTTCATTTCAGTTGGGCATAGTGAAATATATTAAATAAAAAAAAAACCCTTTAAGTGTTTCATGAGTAGCTATCATGTAAATTTAAGGGGTTTGGACCAGGGATTATTTAATTTCTGGTAGAATTTTGCATTATCTGTGCAATACCTTTGTAATTTTTTCAAACAAACCTATGCTTTTATATGCTCCTTGTTTATCCAGCAAGTCCCCTTCTGTCCTGTTTGTCAGAGTAGTTATCTCACCCTACAGAAATGAAGTCAGAAACAATTTTTAGAAGATAAGATTGATATGACTTTATTGTGCCTCTGTAGAATTTTGCTTGTAGTGTATTACTGCTATACCAACGAGAGGCAGATTATTAATGGTAGGGACCCATGAAGAGTATTACAGATGGACACTGTGTGTAAGACATCACAGAATGTTTCACCACCTCTGCCAGCTGCTGTAGTCTCAGTAGGACAGGAAGGCTGTGTATGTCTCTTAGGACAGAGGGGTTAGCAGGTTCTTTTATATTCTACTCCAATGAAACTAATTGAAGGACTGTTCATGGCCCGTAGTTCCTGTTGGATCGTTGGTGATGGTAGGATGAACATACTGCTGTCTCACTCTTTCTCTCTTACTGTAGGTAAAGCTGTTTTCTATACTGAAAAGGAGAGGCATAGCCTAGAGCAGCTGTTTTATTTTCAGCTCCTTCCCATTGTCTTTACAAGCCTACTGCAGCATCCAATACTGGTCTTCTGATGAACACATGCAGTTTCCCATTTTGGAAACATAGTTGAGTGGGGAAGAATGAGGAGGGAAAAAGAGGCCTGCATGGGAAGTAAGATGCTTAGGGCCTTTATTAACAACCTTTCTCCATTCACACTTTCTTCTTTGCTGTTGGTGTCCCTGCTCCATGTTCTCTAATAGTACTTTATTTTGACATTTTAACCCCTCTTGCACATCCTTTTCCCCCACTCTTTGTCTATTTCTCTCCTCTTTTCCTGGTAGAAGGACATACTGCTATGGCATTTAATTTTGCTTGGTTGGGTCTGATGCTAGTTCCCACAAAACCATTTGGGTTTTTGGTACTCATAACCATTGAGTGTAAGTGTAAATTGTTACCTCAGGTAGCTACAATCCTTTATTTCCAAATGAGGAACATAAAAAGGATAGTCCTTGCTCAGTGGAAATGAGATTTCGGACTTACTGCAGTTTGCAGACTGATTAGTTGTGCAGTGAAAACTGAACATTCTGGAGAGCAGCACTGAAGTGAAACAATAGCACCAATCAGTCATGAAAGAATTCTCCTGCGGTTTTAATTTATTGGGGTGAGGTTTTTTCAATAATTCAAAAGTAAATCAGAATCCAGACTAGCCGCAGAGCTGCCTTCAACATTTTACAAAGCAGTCTTTTAAAACAAGGGAACATATATCATAAGCAGATCCTAACCTGAAATTCTGTCCCCAGTAGTTCAGAAGCCTCCGTTTCTTCCCTTGACAGAGGAGGAGCATGCATATCCCTTGCTGGGTTAGTGGGTGATGAAGCCCAAGTGCTCTGAGGCACCAGATCACTCAGAAGCACTGCTGCTTTCTGCAGCCAGACAAGTCAGGGGAGGAACTTCAGCCCACCTGCTCTGCTGGAACACAACTGCCAGGAATACACAGGGCCTGGCTAGGCTGCTTTATGCTTTGGGTTGGAAGATAATCAGTAACACAGATATTGCTAGGGAACAACAGCTGTATTTCAAAATGACCTAAATGACCAGTGTGTATCCCATCCTTATGCAATGATTTTTTTTTTTTCCCTTGTCCTTCCATTGACAACACCAGAACAGAGAATGGTTTGGGTTGGAGAGGACCTTAAGATCATGTAGCTTCAACCCCCTGCCATGGGAAGGGACACCCTCCACTAGGCCATGTCACCCAAGTGTCTGTCCAACCTGTTTTGCTGAATGGCAACACAGCCTTCTGGTGTGTCAGCCACTCCTCCCAGTTTAGTATCATCAGCGAACTTGCTGAGGGCACACTCAGTTCCCTCATCCAGGTTGTTGATGAAAATATTAAACAGCACCGGTCCCAGCACTGACTCCTGAGGGACTCCACTGGTCACAGTCCTCCAGCTAGATTCTGTCCCATTGACCACAACTCTGCCTTCTTCCTTTCAACCAGTTCTCAATCCACCTCACTACGTGATCATCAAGCCCACACTTCTTTAGCTTATCTATGAGGATGTTGTGGGAGACCGTATCAAATGCCATACTGAAATCAAGAAAAAACACATCTACTGCTCTCCCATCATCCAACCACTTAGTTACCTCCTCATAGAAGGCTATAAGGTTGGTCAAACATGACCTCCCCTTGGTAAAACCATGTTGGCTGCTCTTAATGACCCCCTCATCCTTGAGATGGTGTCAAGAATAAGTTGTTCCATCACCTTTCCAGGGATGGAGGTAAGGCTGACCNGGCTGCTGTTCATGACCCCCTCATCCTTGATATGCCTAGAGATGGTGTCAAGAACAAGTTGTTCCATCACCTTTCCAGGGATGGAGGTAAGGCTGACCGGTCTATAGTTACCTGGGTCCTCCTCCTTGCCCTTCTTATAGACTGGCGTGACATTCGCCATCCTCCAGTCCTCAGGCACCTCTCTTGTTTCCCACGACTTACCAAAGATAATGGAGAGCGGCCTAGCAGTGACCTCTGCCGGCTCCCTCAGCACCCGTGGGTGTATTCCATCTGGGCCCATCGATTTATAGTTGTCCAGATTGCTTAACTGATCCCTAACCCAGTCCTCGTCTACCAAAGCAAACTCCTCCTTTATCCTGGCTCCTTCTGGGGCTCTAGGAGTCTGGGGTCCCCAGGGAGAGTCCGCAGGAGTAAAGACAGAGGCAAAGAAGCACCTCCGCCTTCTTTAAACTCTCTGTCTCCAGGGCACCTACCTCGTTCAGCAGTGGGCCTGTATTACCTCTTGTGTTAGTTTTACCCGCTACGTATTTGAAGAAGCCTTTTCTATTATCCTTAACCCGACTCACAAGATTAAGTTCCAAGGAGGCCTTAGCTGTCCTATTGCCTCCCTACATCCTCCATCAACTGTCCTATATTCCTCCCAAGTGGCCAGCCCCTCCTTCCATAGTCCATAGGTTCTCTTTTTTCCACCTGAGTTTCCCCAGCAGTTCCTTGTTCAACCATGCTGGTCGCTTGGCTCCCTTACTTGATTTCCTACCCATTGGGATGCTCTGATCCTGAGCTTGGAAGAAGCCTTCTTGAATGCTGACCAACTATCTTGTGCCCCTTTACCACCTAGTACCCTTTCCCATGAGACTTCCCTTAGCAACTGATTGAAGAGATCAAAGTCGGGCCTTCGGAAATCCAGAATTGCAGCCTTGCTAGGTATTCTATGCCTCCCACACAGAATCCTAAACTCCACCATCTCATGGTCACTGCAGCCAAGGCTGCCATTGACCGTCATCGCTTCAACCAGACCCTCGTTGGTGAGCACTAGATCCAGCAGCGCTCCTCTCCTAGTTGGTTTGTCCACCATTGCATTAAGAAGTTATCATCAATGCACTGGAGGAACCTCCTAGACTGTGAATGATTGGCCATCTAAGTCTTCCAGCAAATATCGGGGTAGTTAAAATCCCCCATGAGGACCAAGGCATGCAGTCGTGAGGCTGCTGTCAGTTGCCTGTAGAAAACCTCATCAACTCCTTCATCCTGATCAGGAGGTCTGTAACAGACCCCCACAACCGTATCACCCGTACCAGCCTGCCACTTAATTTGTACCCACAGACTTTCCACTTGCTCCTCATCCGCCCCTGGACAGAACTCAACACATTCTAGTGGCTCTCTCACATAAACAGCAACTCCACCGCCTCGCTTTGCTGACCTATCTTTCCTAAAAAGGACATAGCCATCCATGACCACATTCCAGTCATGTGAGGTGTCCCACCATGTCTCTGTAATTGCCACCAGATCATAACCTTTGGACCGCACACAGACTTCTAACTCCTCCTGTTTATTCCCCATGCTGCGTGCATTGGTGTACAGGCATTTCAGGGAGCGAGCAGAGTGCACTGGTGGAACCCTTGGGAGGTGGGAGGCCTTCTGGTCTACATTAATACTAGAACAACGCCCCACTAGTTCAAACCCAGCTACAGCCCCCTCCCACTTTGAATCTAGCCTAAAGCTCTGTGAGTGAGTTCTGCTAACCCCTGCCCTAGAACCTTTTTTCCCCTGCAGGACAGGGTCTGAACAACCATCCAATCCCTCAAATGAAACAATAGCTTGAGAGTCATCCCTAGTCTGCCACCCTGCAAGCCCCAGCATGTTTCTCTTGGGCTTGTCCTTAACAGGCCCAGTTATCTCCCCTTCCCCCTTCATATCTAGTTTAAAGCCCTGTCAATTAGCCCTGCTAACTCCTGCCCCAAAAACCTTTTCCCTCTCTGGCACTGCTGTATCCCACCTGCCACCAGCAAACCAGGTGTCTCATATAGCAGCCCATGATTGAAAAACCCAAACCCCTGCCTTTGGCACCAGTCACATAGCCATACATTAATCTGCACACTCTTCCTATTTATCCCTTCATCCTTGCTCATAACAAATATGGAGGCAAACACCAATAGTGCTCCAGACCCTCTAACCAGCTGCCCCAGAGCCCTGAAGTCTCTCTTCATTGCCCTTGTGCTCCTTGTAATAATTTCATCACTGCCAACCTGAAAAACCAGCAGCGGATGTAGACAGAGGGCTGCCCAGATCAGAGAGCTTCCTTTTAACATCTCTAATCTGAGCCCCAGGTAGGCAGCAGACCTCCCTGTGGGACAGATCTGGTCGACAAATGGGCCCTTCTGTTCCCCTCAGAAGGGAGTCACCCACCACAATTACTCTTCTTTTCTTCTTGGTCNTCTCTAATCTGAGCCCCAGGTAGGCAGCAGACCTCCCTGTGGGACAGATCTGGTCGACAAAATACCCTTCCAAAATACCCTTTCCAAATTAATTGGTTTTAACAGAAGCAAGATTTATTACTCTCAAGTCTCCTACTTATGTTTTCAAGGACAAAATGGTCCAGCAATAGCCAGAGTACCTTACAGAAACAGGACGTCCTGATCTGGGGCAGATGCACTTCCTCTACCAAGTTTTAATACAAGTTTTCAACAATAGCTCAGTGTATGTGCTTCAGGGTATAGCATGTGCACAAACTTGTGTACACACACACTGTGCAATGCTACATTAGCCTTTTAAAGTAATATACAAAATTCTATGGGATCTATATGTTTTGTTAGAAGAAATGTATTTTGGAAAAGAAAATACATTTACTCTGTTAGGGCATAAAGCAGGATTAGATAGAGAGAACATTTCAGGATGTGGGTCACCACAGTTGCAAGTCTCACAGGGAGTGTTCAGTAAAATATCCTTGGAACATAAAATTAAAATAAATGAAGAGTCAACCAATATATCAGTGAATATAAACAGATGCTTGTGCTAAATAAGTACTCTGAGGAAGCCGAAGTGCAGTAATTAAAAAGGGATAGTTATGCTTTCTCTCCTTTCTAGGGTAGATGGTTAGGATTTTTTTGTTGGCATGTAGATGCAGTTTTTGAGAAGCTTATATTTGTGTTCTTATACCTTGGTTCCAGCTCAGGCACTGTTTGTTACCTGTGTTTGGGTTATTTGCCACAGAAGGCCAGGATGACAGGATTGAGCTTTTCTGGCCCATTTAGTCAATTACTGCAGCAGAAGTACAGCTTCTGACACAAACAGCATCCAAGTATCTGGGCATGTGTTACTGGAGGTTCAAACTGGTGCTTACCTTTTCTCGGCTCTCACTGCTTTTTTTCATCAAGCAAATGGTTCAAATCAGTGAATAATTGTAAATGATAGCAATATGTCAAGGGCAATACATACTGCATTTAAATGTAAGGTAAATGTTTATAAGAAAAAGTATTTTTAGTAATCGTCATAGAAGCTTAAAAGTACTCACAGATGACAACCAGAAAAGAAAAAGTTTATTTTATTCTATCCTTCACTCATTTCCAGGTAATTTGTCCTTGTCATCATTCAAATGAAATAGAACATAGAACAGTTAGGATTGGAGTTGTAGTTCAAATCATGTTCCTTCAGGAGCAATCCCTATGGTTAGCACTTGTGGCTGAGTGTGACTGCTGGTTATTGACCTCCCTGGCAGGCAGGAGGAATGGTTGGTAGCCGTATCCTTGTTAATTTGCTGTAGCTCAGTTTTGGATGTGAGGAATTTCATAGTGTTTCATCTCTGTATCAAGTTCTTCAGAGTTGGTGGAAGTGAACACTAAAGAAATGAAAAGCCTTCTAAGATCAGGTCATAGAGAAAGAATGTTTAAATTGTGGGGTATCAACCCACACACATGCTTGTTATACATCAGTAAAATC
Organism: Agapornis roseicollis; assembly: GCA_002631895.1. Lineage (NCBI taxonomy): Eukaryota > Metazoa > Chordata > Aves > Psittaciformes > Psittacidae > Agapornis > Agapornis roseicollis. The sequence continues at coordinate 9,955 of NDXB01001416.1, forward strand.
AATACATGGTGCTTTCTTTAATTTTGCTTTTCTGTTAATAAATAGTAGGCTCATTTGTGATCAGAATATCATGTTCCTTTTAGAATAAGTGTAATGATTTTATGGTCTTAAGGTCTTTTCCAACCCTAACCATTCTAAGATTTTACCTGGTGATATTTAAGAATATGCTACAAAATGTCTCTAAACTTTGTCCTGTTTAGCACGTAGACTTCCAGGATTTGCTTTCCTCACTTTATAAGTTAGAAAAAGCACACAACCTTGTTAGGGAATCCTGTATTAAATAGAGGCTAAGAGAAGATAATTCAGGAAAACAAAGTATAATTACCTGAACTGGAATTGGCCAGAACTTACCCCCCTATGATCAGACCTCATTTCCCTATGTTAAGATCATTCTGTACCCACACCCATGCTGAGTCAATATAAAAGCCAAGACTTTGATTTGAACATGCCATATGAGACACAGGCAACCCTAGCTAGCTGCCCTCAGGATTCTGGGAATTGGATTTGTGTGTAGAGCAAGAGCGTGTTTTGGAGGATAACTTTTTAATGTTTGTGATTGTTAATTGTTCATTTCTGAGATGCCAGTTTCTAGGAAGGACTGAACAGGACACTGTTCAGATGGAACTCCAGAGAGCTTAGATTTTTAAGGAATGCTTTGATATAATAAACTATTCTTACGCTGTTTTAACAAAATGATCTTCTTGTCAAAATCCAGTAACAGCATGAAAATATCTTTATTAAAAATCTTTGCATTTTTTGTCTTAAGCAGTAAACAATCTGCTCTTCTAATCTGTTCTGGATGGGTTTAGCTTCGTGCCCATGTTTAAAATACCCTAGTCATGACCACAGTGGCACCTTCACCCTCACTTCTTTTTTCTTACACAGTATTCCCAGAAGTCTGTGTTGGAATTAGCAGCCCCTTGTGTTGTGCAGACATACAGTCAAAAATGACATGCTGCAAATCTGATACTACTGTAATGGAAAGATTCTTCTGTGGTTCCCATTAGCACAGTGTATGGAAGGCTTCCTAAGATGCTTGGGACATCAGGTTGACCAAGGCCACAAAAGAACAGTACTGAAAGCCAGGTTTGTCTTAGGAATGTTGTGTCATTATTGAAGCTACAGTAAGGTAAAAAGATTTTTTTCTTCTCTTAAATTAAGATGTGAAAAGTGTTTCTCATTCTGTATTTGCAAACTAGTTCTGATATTCCTGGGAAACAATGGAATGTGAACAAGAAGTGTTTGCTGTTGAGAAGTAACAGTGTGGTATGCCACATCAGTTGGAATCCCTAAGCCCTGAAGGTATAAAACTGTGCAAATTCATCTTACTGTAGGCCAGGAAGACAAACACCAGGTAGATTATAATCACATTTAACACACTGATATAAAGTAACAGGGAGAAGTAGCAGCATTAGTGCTAGGAAGCATGGATAGGTATGAAAGAGGTTTGTGTAAAGACAGATGGATTTGAATTCTCAAAACCAGAAAAACTTACAGAAATGCATGTCATACAGAAGAAATATTTCATCATCTTGTGTAATACACTCTGCAAAATAGGGTTTGTTTGGTTTTCTTTCTCTTTTTTTTCTTTTTTGCCATAAACTTAAATTTTCAACTCTGTGAGAGGATTGATTCAGATTCTGGTACAACACCAGAGGAAATAATAATTGGAACAATAAACAGTGATCAGATAGATTTTACTGGGACAGAGATGTACATGAGCCACGCTATGTCCAAAAGCAATAGAACTTCAAGTGGAGACATCAGGAAGATGTTGGTTTTATACCTTGGGTCTGAAATTTCTTTATTGTTGATCTCTTTAGAGTCACTATGGATTTAAACAAAGGAAAAAAAATTATACCCAGAATGTTTTTGTACTAGTGCCTTTGCAGCCTTTGGAAAAGAAAAGCACATTATCAGTTTTGTTGGTGTGGTTTAGTGTTGTACTTCCTTAGGATCAGTGGAATGACCTTAATGTTTTCTGGCCTAACTGGGAATGTCCCTGGAAGTATATGTAGGAGCTAGTTAAGAGGAAAAGGGCTTAATGTTGGGCCCAAATCAGGAGAAGGTTGCTTGGTTTGGCATGATGTTGGAATCTACTCATAGACTCTATCACATGGAAGCTGGCTGAGCTCTTAGAAGTACAGGTTGCACATGGGACTGAGGTGGAGGAGAGGATGAGTGTTAACAGATGAAACCATTGCAATACCGTGAAAAAGTTTGTAGGGATGTGCGTCTTCCACACCAGAAAGAGGAGGCTTACAGCAGTCCTCTATCCTGATCTTCCTATTACATTACAAAGCTTTGATATTAAGAGTTGCATTTACATCTCTATTCAAATCTGATTTCAATCCTGAGCCTGAAGCTCCAGACGCAAGCTGTTACTCTGTGTCCCATTTCTTTTAGAGTTGTGCTGCTTATGGGCTGGAAAGGAAACAATATTCACTTGTTTCCAATTAAGATTTTCAGTGAAATGGATGGTTTCTCAAAGTGTCCAGCAGACAAATTGAGAGCAGTGTTGGAGGAATAGCTATTGGATATCTCTGGGAGACCAGGTGCCTCACTTTCAGCGGTTAAACATGTACCCAGGCCTCCAAAAACTTTCATTGTAGTCCATAAATACAGTTTGTTAACCAAAGTTGTGATTTAGGGTTACATGGATGTAACCACATGTTATCACATCTTTCATTATTTTTAGGAGATTAGGATGGAGTGTTATATTATGAGCCTAGCTTCTCTTTGCCTGAAAATGAAAGCTTGAGCAAGTTGTTCTTCGTTTTAGGATTTGATGCACACCTCAGCAGTTTTGTACATTCTTCTTCACACAGATCAAATTCAAAACAAGGTTTCTCTAGACTGCATTTTTCTTGGCCAAAATACTGGGATTTGTTTAATGACTGAATAACCAAAAGTTATAAATGCATCAAGTACTCTGTTACCATCCAGGTATCTATTAGCATCAGTGAAACAAGTGCAAATACCAGCTATGATTTAATAACAATATTGGGTAGTGGGTAGGAAATTCAACTGAGTAACGCCTTGTTCCAGATACGTTCCCCTGAAGCTGAGAACACCATTGAGCTGCCTTCTGGAGGTTTTGTTTCCCTTATAGGTAGAAACATTGAGTAAAAAAAAAAAAAAAAAAAAAAAAAAAAAAAAAAAAAAAAAAAAAAAAAAAAAAAAAAAAAAAAAAAAAAAAAAAAAAACCCAGCTCAGAGCATAGAGGATAAAAATGGAGCCTCTGAAAGCACTTGTCAAATGACCTAAAACACAAGATGGTCTATTGTTGTGGGTTAGTTTTCTTTAATGTCGGGCTGGTCCATGGAGAGTGGGTGGAACACTATCTCCAGCCAGAGGAACCCAAAAGGGTATGAGCTCACCACAGGAACATGTGGGGGTTTTTCTGTTTTGCTCAAATTGAAGGCATTAAAGCCACCCAGTCCTGAGAAACAAAATTGACCTGTTGAAATTACTGTAATACTTAGTGTAACTGAAAACTCTGCTTGTTTTGTCAAGTATGTCAAGATACCTTACAGAAGAATGAATAACTTGGATTCCCCCACTGGATGGTAAATTTCATGAGGAAAATGTGCTCTGTGTGAAAACAGCAAAAGTGTAAGATATCACAAGTCCCATATTTTCCCTTTATTTTCTAATTGGACGGAAGCAGGGGAAAGTGAAGTGTTGGTTTCCAGTGAAAGTAAGTCACTGCTTCCTGATTCCACCTGTGTAACAACTACACCAGTCAGTGGCTGGAGTGCATGTTCTTTTTATTCCCTCCCTGCTAGCTCCTGGAAAGGGATATGTTGCCTGCTTTATGTGTCTGTGCTTTCATTACCTAGCCTGCTTTTGATCATATTGTTTCACCTGTGTGAGATCCTTTGTGACTTTGCTGTTGCTGATGCACACAAGTTGCACTAGTAACATCTCACCTTTTATGTTAATTAGCTCACACTGGAAAGGGCTTGTTGAGATATGGGTACAAGCTGGTCTTGGAGGAAAGAAAGCCTTATGGCTGAAGTTAACCCCACAGGAGTTTCTCAAAGCTACACAGGAAATCTGTGACAGATCCCAGAATAAATCCCAGATTTCCTGTCTCTTCAACTTGTGCTGTTAACTACAAGGCCCATAATTTCTTAGCTGAGCTGCCCAATATTATCTTTCTGCTATACTGTTGCTTGAGTTTACCACAATAGTTGCTGCCATATGTTAGGCTGTGGCAGTTCATCCTTGTAACTCTTTCTTTGTTCTGTTTTGGGGGATATGGTAGCATATTGCACAGTGAACAATATTAATGCTGAGGAGCAGTGCTGTTCATCAGTCAAGCAAATAAGCATAATAAAAGGTATTTTGAGCTAACCATAGAATATTTGCAGGTACAGATGATTTATTGTCTGACTCCCTTTCAAAATCAACTGTTCATACATCTGCTAATGTCAATCGTGTTCAGAGAAGCAGTTTTGTTATGTATCAAATGATTGCTGGCTGTTCTAAAATAGTGCAATTTGATAGAGTTTAATTATTTGAGTAATGTGATTTTGGTTTTTGCATATGCCACTTTGTACTTGGGAAAATTGACACATTCTCTCATTCTTAAGCATCAGACATCTTTAATGAATTATCAATTAACAGATTCAGCATTAGTAAGGGAGAGGAATTCATTGTGGAGCCATAATTGAATAAGATGCTCTTAAGATTTTACGACTTTTACTATTGCTACTTAAATGGAAATTACATGAACTCAGTGTGCTCCTTAGGTATCCAAGTTGTTCATGTACTCAGATGTATTGCTGAGTGTCTAATCTTTTTTTTTTTAGATACTATGCTGCTAGATTAAACTTTAATAGTTTTCATTCTGTGCTTCTCAATTTGCCCTCATATGGTTCTTCTTTAGATAACATTACTTGTACAAATTCCAACTGAAGCAGAATGGGTAGTCTTTAGCCAGTCTTGACAGCATTTCTAATGCAGTACAGCTATGGTATTTCATTCTGTCTTCTTGTTTTCTAATTATATGTACATAACTGGAAAGAAACATGGGAACAAATGAGCTTATTTTAAAGGAGGATATTTAGAACATTTACTGTATGTGTAACTATTCTGAATGCAAAACCTGTGTAGATTTCAGTAGCAAACTCCACAAGCAGTAAGTTGAAGGTTCTTGCTTTGCAGGTGTGTACAAGGGAAAAGTAACTTCCGGAATATTTTGGGGTATAAGCATTATCATTTCCTTTGTCATTAAAGAAGAAAAAAAATCATTCAATGTCAGCCACTCTCTTTAGAAGCAGCATAAGGGTTTAAAATTCTGCTGAGTGATGTCAGGTCAGTTTTGTTACTGTATTGGTGAGAGGAAGACCAGGTGCTAGGGGCTCCATCTCAGTAAGGTCCTTAGATATGCAGCAAACTTGTAGTGTATGTGTAGTCTAGTGATGTGGTGATACTGCACAGAAGATAAATGTTGTACATAGAGTCATGTGCCAAACAACAGGTATTCAAAACAGGCTGTAAAAACTTTCTGAAGAACACCCCTGACACTGTTGAGGTTAGCATAAATAGGAACATGAAACAGCTGTAAATTCTAAACACTGCTGGTTTGTTGGGCACTTTTAAACAAAATACCTTTTTAATTTCTCGTAGGATTGTAAGTCTGTTTCTTTGGACTGTGAAGCACAGTGATATTAGCACATAAAACTTGGAGTGTACAGGTAAGAACAGCACTTCCTAGCAGCTGGCTTCCACTCATTTTTTTTTTTAGAGAAGTTGTGGTAACATTAGCAAAACTAATGCTAAGGCAGAGACCCACCCAAAGAGACTTGTCTGGGCATTTGTGCACTCTTGCTATATTCTAGGCCTCAGGAAGCCTGTCCATGAGGCAGTTCCACAAAAGAGCTGGTGTTCTGACACATCTACTTGTTCCTTCTACAATCAGGAGACATGAGCACTGCTGTGCAGAGAGACTCTTTCCTCTTCAAGAGTCCTGTCAAATCCAGACTAATTAATTCTAGCTCACCATTATACCTGGTGGATCTAGACTGTATCCAGCCAGCTGTCTCTGTGCCACGCAGTCTGGTAACAGTTTTGTTCATGGTTTTTCCATGACCTTTACTGTCCTAATTCCCATTTCAATGGATAATGGAGGGTCAGCTATATTACAGTTGCTTAAACAGAAAACTGGTAACTTTTTTTTGGGAAGGGTTACTCTCTGGGGTGGGTGCCACCACTGGTGACAAGGCGTGTATTCATTCTGAATGTACTGCCTTGCAAAGTAAAACCAAAGATGTCAAATTAAGAAATAACGCTTCACACTTGATACCATTATGAAGGCAGAAGGGTAATGAAGATTTGGAGGCGCACAGATCCAGGTATTGAAATCCAGCTTAAATCAGAGTGAAATTGAAGGCTGCTAAGCCAGGTGGTTAGCAAATTATTAGGCTGTTACAAAGCATTAAGACAGTTACCACACAAGAGATAAAGCTTTAGCCTGATATGCTTTTGACAAAGGACACACTGTAGTTCTTAATTTTTCAATTTATGAAAAAAAAAAAAAAAAAAAAAAAAACCCAACTCCTTGCTTTATATTGATCTCATTCTTTACTGTTTATGCTGGATAAAGGAGGCTAATAGTTCACAACAGACTGCAAATAAGGTGTATGTGAACTGGCACCCAGTCTTCAAAACAATTTTTCACAACTGCTTTATTTCTGAGCTGGGGATGCTAGACTACATGAGCTACTAGTCTAAATTCTAATGGGCATGGAAATAACCATGATAGCCTTTCAGTTCCTCTTGCTAGGACATCTAGGAAGTCTGTCCTGAATGGAGGCACAATTTGCAACTGCTGAGTGGTTCTGCATGCTGATGAGCTCACAGTGTGAATCTCAAATATGGATGCAGATGGAATGGTGGGTGTGACAATATGCTACCTGGTAACTGATTAAGAAACTACATACTTTCTATGTAGAGGGAAAGATGCTTCTTTAGTACTTTTATTTACTTTTCTTCATCTCTCACCCCTGATTTCTGACCATGCTTACTATAATATATATAAAATAGGATAGAATACTCCCAAAATCGAGGTCTGTGTGTGTCCGAGGAGTTAATCTAGTGCAGATACTAGGTGATGTCCCCTGGTACATGTGACAAATCAGTACCTGGGCTGTAAGCCAGGCAGTCTTTCTAATAACAGGCGTTGAAAATGACTGAAGGCATTTGTCTCCCAGCCTCAGAGCCTGGGCAGCCAAGCTGGCAGAGCTCTGTGCTTAAACTGAGCTGCTGAACTCTATCTACAAGCAGATTTTCATTCACTTTTGTAAATCAAGTGATTACATTCATAGGAATGGAACGTGCTGCTAAATGACTATTAATAGGGTATTGTTACTAATTAACAAGTAAGATTAACAGGAGCAGAATAATACTTAACTAATTATACATGAATGGACATGACACACTTTTTGGTCTCAAAGCAGCTAGTGTTTAGGTTAGACTTTGCATATGGAAGCGAATTTACAAGCAGTTACTCTATACATAACTGAGGACATGGCTCTTTAAAGGTTGGAGATATAGATGATATTAACAAAACACTGTCATTCCTCACACTGCAATAGTACGCTACCCCACAGATTAGTGCCAATTTATGATTTGACCCTGTAATGTGCTAGGAGTTAACAGGCTGGTCACAGGTTACCTTGAAGGGATAAGTATGTGGATTTTCACTAACAGCTTAGAGCTGAACTGCTCTGTGTTCATCTGATGGTTGTCCCTGTCTTCATAGTTTAAAAATACTTATATGTCTCTGTAGCTGCAGAATTGTTCTTAAGATGCTTTATAAATCCAAAGTGATATGATTACCCATTCATGTTATTATTTTGATTGCAAATAAACCAGCTCCAGTTAGAATGTTACACCTTTCACACAAAGTACTTAGCATTTTATCTACTTGTTTACAATTCTACCTGGTTAATGAAACTGCAGACAATAGTGGTGTTACCAGGACCAATTAAATCTTTTTATGCTGTAGTTTTCAATAAATCCGGTTTCTTTGTGAAAAACAGCTGTTATGTACTTGGACTATCTGAGTTCAAAGGCAAACCTCATAGATCTGCACTCAGAAAGCCATTTAGTTCTCAGCACTGAGTGCAGAATTGGAAATATTTTTAACAACAGCTGGGTGCATCTGGAAAGTTACTGACACTCTTTCTTTCCTCATCTCATTACAGTTGGTTTCTATATTTGTTTTTTCTACCTTTATATTTTTCTATCTTTTAGATTTTCTTTCCAAACTGACTGGAAATGCGAGAAGTTTAATTTAGTTTTTCAAATGAATCTTAACTGAGATTCAGGGTTAAAGATAGAAATACAACCATCACATAGCTATATGCACTTTGCAAAGCAAACTACAACTCAAAGTAGTATTTGTTTTATACAGGGTAAATAATATTTGTATATTTAATAATTAAATTTGCATGAGGTATAGGCATAAAACATTAATAATACATATCATAAATGAGTATTAATTAAAACAATAAAATTAGAATCAGCAATGTTTAACACAGGCACAGAAGTTCAATTTTATAAGTCCCCTACATACCTTAAACTAGTGATGCATACCTTAAACTAGTGATGCATACCTTAAACTAGTGCAATATTTGCAAGCAGGAACACACATCCTTTAGTCAGCACATATAATAATATCAGTTTTCAATTTACAGGCTAAAAAGGCTCTTTGCTTCTCCTAGTACCCCCCTCACTGCTTTGGAAGACTGTTTCAGAGATGAAGACAGACCCTTGTTTTAATATCTTTCTAATTTGTATAGCTAGTTCTGCAGAGCAAATGGAGCTGGATTGAGAATAGGTTTCTGCAGTAAGTATGAATCCATTCATAAGTTGTAGGAAATAATCATCTGAGGAGCTGTAACACCAAACATATGCTTTACAAATAAAGCAGGTGGTGAGAGAGTCACATCTACTAAGACCTTTCTGCTTTGTCAGAGCATACTTTCTCTGTGTACAGAACTGTGAAGGAAAAAGGCCAGTTTACTGGGTAAGGGCTCTGTCTGCTGCAGGTGGTTGCAGTCTGGAAGCTGATGAATGTGGTATATTTGGTGGCAGGAAGGGAGGCAGGATTTGAGTCAGTACAGCTGCAGTGCTTTATCAAGAAGCTTGATAGTCTAGCTTACTATTTTGTGAATTTATTCGTATGTCAGCACCAGCAGTTTAAGATACCTGTAGTCTTTAACAACATGAGCTGTATGGTATTGCAGTAAGATTCTCCCTGCAATAACACATGCAGTTGCAGTTCTGCAATCTCTGTAAAAGAGTCTTCCAAAGCTGTAAGGCAGGATTTCTTTTCCTCCATTGAGTATGTTTTACTCAATTCTGACATGTAGTCAAGTCCTATGAGCCATTTTTAAAGGCAGAGTTCTAATCATAGGTCTTCAATGAATTTATAGGGATCTATCATGAAACAATATCAGCCTATATCAGTGCTTTAATGCAGGCTGAAAATTGTTAGTATGGTATTCTTTGGAAAGGGAAAGAAATCCCTCTCCTTCTAGAATAACCAGTTCTTGTGCCTCTTTGAGAAAATAGTTTAATTAAATTATTTTCCCAGGAAGTGAGTAAAGATAAAGGTAAAAAGCAACACTAAATAATTACAAAGAACTGCTTAGACTACCAGCTGTATCCCAAAATATGTTAGACAGAAGACCAATTTGCTTGCAGAACTTCTTGGCCTGAGCGCTTTTTTATCTTCAGAAACATAGAAGCAGTAATCCTCACTTATATTTGAAAAAGGTGATTCCAATTTTGGCTTTAAAAGAAATGCTGTCTTGCTTGATTAAGTGCTTTGGAATCACAAAAAGCATTTTTAGTTTCATTCCAATGGATGTTCTCTTTTGGCAAGGTTGGTTGCTTCTACCAGATGAACCCCCTCTTAAAAAAATCTTCTGGAAACTTTCATCATCTAGAACCAAGTTCAGAATTTGTGCAAACTTAGAAATCGGCATTCACAAGGAATAGCCATGGTATCAACATGAGTAACTTCTGAAGGGTCAACCTTAATCCTCCTCTTGCTCCTCTTTTTGCTGTCATTAGTATGTCCTCTGTGTGAAGGAGAAACTAGATAGCAGCAAGGCAACTCTAAGCTGTTAAAAGTTATTTCTCAAAACATTCTGTCTCCGAAGCCACCACTCGCCTTTACTAAAGAAAGAGCTACATCAGATACCATTCTCTTTCTCTAAGCTTCTTAGGGGATAGAGAAAAGAGCAGGGCCAAATCTGCTGAGTCATTTGCCACTTTATTATAAAACCAACTTGGGGGGAGGGGGTGTTATGGGGGCTGAGAGGGCAGTCTGGGAAGTAAAAATACCCTGGTGTAGAGAGTTCACTGCAGAGTCAGTTCAATAAAACTTGTGCTTTCTAGTTCTGGCAATGCTTTTGGACATTTCAAAGGGCTTGATAAACAGCAATAGCCTTGTCTCCCACACATTAAAGCTTCCCCAACGACATTATATGAAAAGAAGAAAAACCTGGCAGAACAGTAAAGCAAAGGGTAAGGTGTTCCTTGGATGGGTCAAGGTGCTCTGAGTTTCTCTTGATTCACTGAAATAGAGGCTTTTTTTTTTTTTTCCTGGCAGCAGAACATCTGTAACCTCTGTCTGTGTCGAAGCAGCACATCTGTTCACAGTTATGGGTCAGTACCCGTACAGGAAGCGTAGCTGTACTGCACTCAGAGATGCTGGATCATAGCTCACAAAAACCATTTCTAAAACTTTAATTAGTGAAGGGACAGGAGGATAAAATGAAGCAGATCAGATCCGTGAGAGTTAAAACTCCAAACAACTGCCTCCAAACAACCTGATGAGCATCTAGATAGAGCCACAGGCAACAACAGTAGGGTCTTCATTCAATGGCTTCTTGTTATTGATGTTAGTTAAATGCCCTGATTGTAAGAAATACTGAGGAATAAAATTTGTTTCAATAATGCAGCAAAGCACACGAGCCCAGTGGGCTGTCTGTTCATAGCACAATATCTGAAGTAATTTCTGTCCTGTCAGCCCAAAACTGTTATCAGTCTTTCCCCTTTGTCAGGTAGCTTCTTGGAAATAGCTCTAATTTTAGAAGGACTATTGAAGCATAGAGTTTGCATTAACAGTATCATCTATTTATGTTGCTAGGCTTGCCCTGTAAAGAACACATTTATTTCTTTGGGTTCTTTCACCTCTGACAAAAAAAAATGTTAAGAGAATTTAAGGTGTATATTTTCAGTCCTAAACCATGTAGGCCTATGGAGATACAGCTGTCTAATGAGAATATCTGCCTTCCATTAAGTTTTTCTACGTCTACTTAAATGGAAAAATGTTACTATTTTAGAAGAATAGTAGCACCCAAACCTTTTGTCCTGTGACAGGAAAGACACATTGAAAGGCAGTTGAGACAGCTAAAATTTGAAACAACTTTGTATTTCATAACATCATCCAGTGACTTGATTTAGAAGAGAACTAATGTACTTGCTTTGAAGCATATGGATATTAGAGTAGACTAAGCCAATGTTTTCTCTTAGATTGGTTCTGCTTCTTGATAACCTTAACTATAAGGCTGACTTTCTTCATCTTAAACCCATTTAATGTAGTTCAGTTTTATTGCAGTTAGAATCAGCTGATAACATTGAAATTTGACTACAAGGTGCCCCACCACCCAGCTGTTGGAAGTACAGTGTTGATCTTTCATTAAGAGGAAATTATACTTCCGTTTTCCTGTTTCCTCCAAACATATCACTTCAGCATTTAAGCGCTCTAATAATGGGTTTCTTGTGGCGTCTAAATTCCATCATGAAGCTCCTGAAGAAACACCACTGCTGTAGTAAACAGCTTCTAATACACCAAAAGTTGTAATTACTAAACAAATTAATCTCATGACTGATCTTTCATTCTTAATGGTAACTTGTAACAAGAATACTCATTATGACTCTGTATTCATTTGTTTGTGTGGGCAGGAAGGGCTGTATGACTAAGAAAGAATGTATAAGATGTGATGAAGACATAAAAATATCTAATTTTTTTACCTAAAGACCCTTGAGAGGTTTATAATATGCTAATCTCTGGGTTAACTATCTTCTAATTGTTAATAAGATCCCTGCACTTCCCAAAGTTTGAACAGCAACAATGTTCTTGCTTTTCCAGTTGTAGCTGAAACTCTAGCTCCTGAGAGTTAGATAACAGCCCATCCAGCAGCAAAAACTTTGTTTCTCTATTGTAGGAATTTCATCTGACATATCTGTCCTCTCGCCAACCGCATACAGGACAGTAAAGAGTCATTACATTGCATTAAACAAACTCCTGCTCTGATTCAACAGAATTTTGGGGTCTTCAAACCCATTTAAGCAGTTACTGCTGAAATACATAACTGTGAGATGATATATAGTCAGTCATCAGGAGCTAACTTGAGGCTGGTCTTACTGTCAAAGAGATTTACATTTCTATTTACTAACCTTCATGAGTAAACCATCTAAACATTGAACCTTAAACATTCAAAGACAAGTCTATATTCCAATGAGTCATCTTCTAGATCTTCTGATAAATACTGACACAGTATTGTGATGCTGCCTTCTCTACTGGGGATAAACTCTGCAACACCTTGAACTTAATGTTTATGCAGTTGTACATGGAGGAATTCTTCACGTATTACCAAACTGTACAGCTTAGTCCTTACAAGATGCTTTAATATCAGCATTTATTCCTATGCAGTTTTGAATACAATTGAAATGCATGAAAAGAAAATTAATGTTAGTAATCACACTGAGACATGGTATAAAACTAGGAAAATAAATTGAAAATATTTAAGTCTTTTACTTTTATAAATAAATACTAACAGTTAACTACTTATAAGTAATTGAATAAAAACTGTTTAAGGTTTCAACTGATAGTAAAGCTCTAAATGCAGTACCAGAGGATGAGAGGAAAGAGCTTTCAACATGGATTCTACTGTATTTCTTGCTTTTGTGGGCTTGTGAAACTTTCAGAATAATTTGTCACTTAAAACAGGCGACATCACTCTCTGAGCATCTTTGTGTACAAGCCAGCTGATCTCTGTGTGGGTGAAATGTGAAATGCATGCTCCTGCATCTCCACTATGTGATGAATCATGCCTTTTAATGTTTCACCTGCAGAAGAGGTGCATTTGAGCATGTTTAGTTGTGTATGCCTTGCTGCAGTCATGAGGTATTCAGCAGTTAAAGCTGACCTCATGTTTAGGCTGTGGGAAGTAGGCTGAATCAACCCACTTTACTGCTACTTTGCACAGATGTGGGAGTTTTTTGAAAGGTGGACGCAATTAAACACCTGCTGAACAAAATCTAGAGAACAACAGCAACAACAAGATTGTACTTTAGAGAATGAGCAGAAACATAAGCATAACAAATGTTACTGAAATTTTTATGACATCAAGGTCAGAAAGCTATGTAAGAAGCAACAGGTACATAGCTATAGAAGACAATTCTACTAACTTTTGCTGTCCACAAGTTGAGGGTGACCACAGTAGAAATAAAGCCTATTATCTGAATTAATGAGTTTATGTCAAAGTTAGCAAACAGAAAATCCCTGTGGGAAACTGGGCAAAACTGATCAAAATGGATTTGAAGGCTGTGAGCTGGACTGAAGGAGGTAACATACTTTATGTAGTTAGATTTAATGCTGCTTATAATATCATATGGCTTGAGTTTCCTCTAAAAAAGCTATTTTTTGTTTCAGTATGACTAAGTATGGTGTCTAGCAGAAGATACCAAAATCTCAAAGTCCAGTATGGGTTGCAGTGGTTTAAAAAGGATATCAGTGTAATAATTAGTTTCATATAAGTGTTCCCAAATATTCAGAGCAGATAAGTTTTCATGCTTGCTTTCTTAGGAAGCTGGACTGTAATAATAGTTGCTATGAGACATTTAGTGGGTTTGCCTAACTACCAGAATGGATAACTTTGTACTTAGTTTAGTCAGTTGGAAAATGGGTTCATAAAGCTTCACACTGGTGGATCATGCACCTGTACACTGTGTATTTGGTTGATGCTGCATGTTAAACAAGGTAGAGGAACCTGTAAAGATTTCTTCAGTAAACATAATGGTGTGTGGAGAAGAACACTGGCAAAGGTGGTGAGAATCGCTAAATCACTGTAGGCTATGACTTATGTTTAAGGCTGGAGAGGAGCATACGATTGTTTTATCGAATGTTAGGAGCTTTCCCAGAGGAACTTTGCTGTTTTCCTTGATAAGTGTACAGCTGACCATTTGCTTTTTACTCTAGCAAATTATTCTGTTGATTGATAGCTCAGTTAATTTCCAAAATAGCCTTCTTGCTGCAGATGCAGCTGTGAATTCTAATCAACTGAAGCAATTAACTGCTATCTCTGTGGCTGCAGAGGAGCCAGCCGGAGAACCACATGTACTGAGAAAGAGCCTTTTCAGATAACTGAGAAGAGTGAATTCATGCCTAACATTTACTCCCTATAACGTTCTCTCAATTTCCGATATTTAGTAACCGCATTTGTCTCTGTATTACTTGGTCAACATTTCTGTTTTCACTATAATTAGTTTTACTTAGTGTAGCCACTGGTAAGGGGAATTAATCAAGGAAGATCTTATGCTGTGACTAAGTTAAATAACTGACTTCCACTGTTTTTAGACTGGGTACAGTTTAAGTACACTATCCTGTGTCCTGAGTAGTCTTTTAAAGATAGTCTGCAATAGGCTTCAGTGACAGCAGGCTTGATGCTTGGAAAAGGTAGTTAGTGAAGGTGAGTGAGAAGAATAGCATATGTTTTAAAGCATATTTTTTTCATGGGGGCACCAAGGATCTCACCACATATCATTCTATAGCCCCTGGCACCTTTTTAAAAGCATAGGAGTCCTAACCAGAACCCATCTTGGCTAAATCTAACTTGCCAGTATTAACTTCCATTGTTGTTTCAACTGGTTATGATGGGTTTTTATTTCCTGCTCTTGACTTTTAAACTGCAGCCATACTGCTTTTCTTTTTCTGATTTTAGGTAAAAGGAGTGGCAAGTTTAGAATTCTTTATCGTGTATTTAGTTCTGGTGGACAGGGATCTTAATGGGCCTTTTAAGAATGATTTCAAACCAGTTCTTCTGACCATGCCAGGCCATATAAACCCAATGTAAATGTATCAAGCTGTACTAGAGTAAAAACCTTCAGGATTATGTATTTATTATTTGGTGTTCAGATACAGAAGCCACAGTACTTCTTTACACGTTTTAACTGCTGATACTCAAAGTCACATGAAGAAGTCAGAAGCAGATGTAGCTTTTCAGAACTGGTGAACTACAACACAGAAACAGTAGCACTGAATAATTAACCTGGCCTATAATATTCTTACACACACAGTTTTTTACTTCAATGTCAGTGGAATCCTATTCTCATTGAATGGAAAAAACCCAAGAGTTTTATATTAAAATAATGACAATCAGGTATTTAAGGTAATGGTGATGTAAATATTTATCTTGTATGAGCTTAATACAATAACATACTATCTTTCAATATTCTATACAAAGAAAAAGAATTTCCTATAAAAATCATATATAAATAAGTCAGGTTTCATCAACAAACATTATACTTACATCTTAAAGCAGCCATTCTTACATTAAAAAAGACCCCAAATTAACTTTGAGAGCACTAAATGTAATGCATCCTAGATATTGTTTTTCATAATCTCATTTGTATGTTGCATTTGCATGTGGGTAAGAGAAGAGAATTGTGCCCATGTTTCAAGAACTGGGGCTTACCTGGCTTCCTGCTGCTCCTGATCATGAAATTGCAAGGCTGTAAATGAGCAAAATCAAGGTTTTCCAGAATAGCTGAATTGTACTGGCTTGGAATTGAGCTAAAAGAACTGAAGACTGTTGTTGAGTTTTTGAGTCCTGAAGCAGCAGGATGTGGTTATTGATTATTATTTTTTTAGTGGTGTCCTTTGTTCAGCTGTAGCAGTCATTAATACAAATTGAGGAAGTGTTCAGATAGGCTCAGGACAACATAAGAGTATATACAACTACATTCACTAACATGCTTATGGGTCATGTTGCTTGGTGATTTGCTAAAATTGCTTCTCAAATACATACCAGGTTATTTTTCCCTTTTTCCAGAAAAGAGCAGAGTTAAGGTTAATGTGTTTTAATATTAATACATGCTAAAAGAACATACCTCTGCATGTGGTGCTAATCTTGCTTTTGGAGCATAGGTGAGGGAAATTACTGTGATTTTATCAGTACTTGTATAAAATAAAGCCTGAGCTGAGGGTACTAGAATGTACTTATTTCTAGTTGATATACTTATTTCTAATTGAAATCTAGGTTAGGATTGCTTTAATGCACATATTGATCTTCAAGAGTTCAACCTTTTTTGGTGATCTGGACTCTTTGTTGAAGCATGGTTCAGGCACTGTAGGGCTGGCAAGGCCCATGTCCCCAGAATTATTGCTTCTGTGCTCCCTGCCAGCTCCTTTTAGCAAGGTGACTATGGCATTTGTGTGCAGAATACATACCTGGGTCACCTCAAAATTCTAAATGTACTTCTTAATGACATGGTAGGGAAATTTTAGTTTTAACAATCCAAGAAGTCTGAACACTAAAATGAGCTAGAGACTTCCTAAGTTACTGAATTCAGAATCCAGCAGTTAAAGACAGACATACTTCATTCAGAGTAGTCCAGAGAAGATCTACTTGCATTTCTCTCATAGATAGCAAACTGCTTAACTTCCTCTAATGTGCGGTAATATCCATCCAAGCTTTAGTGTGAGACAATTGCATAGTGTCAGTTACATCAAGGGAAGTAGATAATATAGGAAAACACAAGCTTTTAAAGTCTGGAAAATTTAGTTCTCATTCATCCAAACTTAAAATTAATGGCTGTTGGATCAGTATTACATTATTTGTAGAGATTGTTTCTCTGTTTTAAGCTTTTAAAAATCAAGACACCTTTCTGGGGGCTGACTCATCTATACATCCAGCTCTTCCATCTAGTTCTGTTTGGAAAACTGCTTCTGAAAGGACTCAGAATTCTAAAGCTGAATTTATACTGGGCAAGTTCCACTGATGGGAAGGAATTTTCACTGGTGCAGATCTGACCTAGCTTTTGAACTGCCAGTTTGGAACTAGCTTTGTGTGTGCCAGCCCACCCTCAGCTTCACTGCTGGTAGACACCTCGGAAATGGTCTTTTCGTATGATTATGTGTAACAGTAAAAAACCATAAAAACACATAGACACTGGTAATGCTTAGGAGAAATTTTGCTTTCTGTTTAGTATGACTGATGTTTGTCTCATTGCTTTTTCTAAGAAAATAAACTGCATCTCCCCTTTATGTCCTAAAGCCATTAGGTTTTGTTTACTGTCCTGGCATAAAGGATATTTCAGGAGGGTAGAAATAATTTCAGGATAACTGAAATGACACCTTTTTTTCATTATTCCATAAAAAAAGATAAACCACCCTCCCCCCCCAAAAAAAAAAAAAAAAAAAAAAAAAAAAAACCCAAAAAACAAAAAAAAAA
>NDXB01001416.1:27578-42453 GCA_002631895.1 Agapornis roseicollis
CCCCCCCAAAAAAAAAAAAAAAAAACAAAAAAACAAAACCACACACACACACAAAATAAACCAAACAAAAAGAAAGAAATATTTTAGCTTCAAAGTATTTGGTCAAGATGTACCCAAATAAATTCCCTACGTTTGCCAAGGAATAAAAACAACCCTGTAGAACAAAAGAGAGTTTGGAATGAATAAAAAGTTCAGTTGGAGTAGATACTATCAGAACTGCTCTTTTACTTGAAAGGAACATGACAAACCTTTTGTAGTGGAGAGGACACTAGCTTCTCAGAAAAGTCCTCCTGTTTGTAACATAGATATGCATCATTACTAACTGACCAAGCAAAAGGAGAGTGGCATCTCACTTTTAACCTACCAGCTTTTTCTTCTTTTCTTTTTCTTTCTTTTCTTAGCACAACCAGAGATTTACAACTGCACAGCAGTACTTCAGTCAAGCACTGTCTTTGTCAGTGATACTGCTGAAAGATACTCCTACCTTTTCTATTCCCACTGAGAGTCACTGGGCCCTCAGTTGTCACGAAAGGCACAGCCAGCCCATGACTGGTGCCACAGAGCTGTGGTGAGGCATAAACGTGCATTGGTCTGATTTTAGAAATGGCTGTTGAATCCACATCTAAACTTCAGCCTCTTCTTTCTAGACATCTGGATCTGGAGTACTACCTTTATTTCTTGCAGTTGATGAACTGCTAACAGATATGTAAACACTGTAACTTCATGGTCTGAGTTCCAGATTCCCTTTAATAATAAAAGGCTCTTCTATATTTTGAATGGAACATTGGCATCTGTTTTGACAGTTCTGGTTGGAAGTTTTCATAGTAAATATTCCTGAAAAAGGAAAACCAGTTTGAAATGCTACTCTAGGCTGAGTTCCATCTGGGATATGCTACCTCCCTTCAATCCCCCTCCAGTATTGCTCCTTATGATGTTCCTTAGGTCTTGTCTTTAAATTATTGTTCACTGCTCCTCAGGAGAAGCCACTTTTCCTTTCAGAGATGGATCTGTTTCTTTGCCGACTAATAGAGTCTTTGTGTATCATTATGTTAATCAAGGAGTCCTAGAGCTTCAAAGCTGTTCAGTTTGGTTTACATTACTTCAGGCAGATCACAACTGATCCCAGGGCAAATCCTATTCTACCTCTTCCCGGATAGAATCATAAAATACCTCAAGTTGGAAGGGACCCAGAAGTATCATTCTAGCATTGGTGTACTTCCACACTTGGACTTTTCTTTTTTTAAGGTGAGGAGAAACTGGAGTATGCTCTTCAACATTTATTGAAGCAATCCAGGTTTGGTTTTGTTTTTTTTTTTTTTTTTCCTTAGCTGTGGTGGCTTTTTTGAAGCAGAAGATTTTTAAGCCTGCCTTTTGCCTGAATGTGTTGTCCTAGAAACAGGACAAAGTGNATTTATTGAAGCAATCCAGGTTTGGTTTTGTTTTTTTTTTTTTGTCCTTAGCTGTGGTGGCTTTTTTGAAGCAGAAGATCTGTAAGCCTGCCTTTTGCCTGAATGTGTTGTCCTAGAAACAGGACAAAGTGGTTATTGCTTACACTGTCACTTACTCAGGGCAGGCAATACAGTGTGATCAGAGAAATTGTTTAGTTTCCCTACTCAAAAACAGTATCTCTCTCATCCTGCCTAGTATGGCCAACACATGCAATGGTATCTTCTTAGCATGCTGCTAACAAATGTATTTTGAAGAGTGGTCACAGTAGCACTTACTAACATTTTATAGTAGCTCTTCTTTCTAAAAGAAGAATTTTAGATCCAATGGGTGCATGAAAAATGAAGCAGCTCTCACTATCACTTAGCCTCTATATCAGTAAATTGTCCTTCAGAATTGATAATATCCTTGGTTCTGTGGCACCTCCCCTCTGTTTCACAGTTGAGAGTCTTTTTGCTATCTCATAATGGGAAAGGCTGTTTTGTTTCCTTCAGCCAAATCAGTAGCCTTGTTTTCAGAACAAAATGTCGCTGATGGGAATAGCAGTTCTGTTTGGTGAGAACTGAACTGGTTTGCAATGTAACTTGTGATAAACGTCGCCTCTGTGGGTTGGCTGAACCAAAACAACTTGGCATTTCCAAGCAATTAAAATGCAAGCAATGAAGATTAGACTGCACTGAAAAAAGAAAAAGAGGAGAAAAAGACAAAACCTGAATTCAGATAACTAGATTGCAGCTGGGCAGGTCAGATTCACAGCACAAAACCTGGGCCCAAGTCCCACGTGAATCTAAAAGGAATGAGCTAGCATCTGACAGTGTAGAAAAGAAGGGGGACAACCTTCCTCTTTGGAATTTTTATCCCACTGATGTGCCATGGGCTCCCCTCCTTGCCTCTTCCAGAAAGCTTAACTGGTTTGCAGTCTTTTTTCCCTTTCTATCTATTGAAGGGAAGGGAGAACAAAACAGACTTGAGAGTTGTATTGCAAATGATGTGGCAGAATGTGGAGGACATGCTCTCTGAAATAGTAGAGTGTGTGCGGTATTTAACTCCTTTGTAAATAGGCAGTGGGTTCAAAAGGAAAAACCAGCTTCTAAAATATTGTTCTTTTTGACTGTCTTTTAAACCCTTCATTGAACTTGCTGACATCTTACACATTTGTGAAAACACTTCACATAGTGACTGACTAGTGATTGCTGGGGCTCTGTCACAATAATCACTATTATAAAGTTCTGCTTCATCTTTCTCTTTTCACTGCAGTTTTGCTGGGATAAAGTTTCATCTAGATTGAACTGCAAAGATGGGGATGTTGATATAAATCACTCTTGTGTTCCGGTGACTTCCATGGAGTTACACTGGTTTTAATGTTGGTTGAGGGCCTGATCTGTGAGGGTGATAGACACTGAAGGATGCAGCAGAGTAATCCAAGAGTCACAGGGGCTAAGGAAAGAGAGAAACGGGAAGGGACATGGAAGATGTGGTATACTGTGTTTCAAGAGTAGCTGGCTGAAGAAGCAGGTCTGGTACCATTGAGAAGGGAATTCAATATGCCCAAAAATTATTGCTGGAAGAGTAGTGCAAAAGTTGAACCACATTAGTGGTCAGTTTGGCAGGCTGTGTAAGGAAAAGGGAATTTTCCAAAGAATATGCTGTCAAAAGAGAGGAAAAGGTAGCATGCTAAAAGAGGCAAATCCAGCTCCTAGTATAATGCCAAAACAAAAAAAAAAAACAACTCCTTGGAGAAAAAGATAAAGAATATTACAAAAATATAGCACATGGAGCAGAGAAAACCAGCAGAGGAATAATGCTGTCAGTCAAATGAACGTGTGATGACTGATTCAATAGCTTTGAAGTTAGTTACATGATACAACAGTAATAAAGCCGTTAGCAGTTATTGGTGTTTTAAGTTTGCTGCATTTTAATATGTCAGTCAGATGTTTAATTTACATGGGCTTTATTTCTACTTATTTTAAGATGTTGACAGGCCCTAACAGCAGTTATCCATAGAATGCAAGATGAAATTGTTTTTAGCTCCAATCATGGCGACTCATTTGTAAACAAGCATGAAAGAAATGCCTAGCTTAAACAGCAAGGGAAGGTTCTTTGGGACTTACTATTTGACAGCTCTTACTTGATGTAGCCTCAGAGATGTAACTTGTGATTTTAATTCAGAAGTTCATGGGAAGCATTTTAACAAAAGTTAGAGCTGGGGAGTTTCATTTTAAATAGAGTGTATTTTATGTGAAAGGTATTACAGCCTTCATTACAAAATGTGTAGCTTCCCAGGCATTGAAAATGAATGTTGCACATCGAGGAAAAACAGTTTATTTTTGCTTTTAATTCATGAAGAGTCTCATAGCTTAAAATGTGGGTGAATTTCCATGTTCAGACCAAACTCGTCAGGTGCACATCAACATTCACAAGCGTTTGTCTACCTGCACGTCTGTCTAAAATAATGGATTGAAAATTTGCAGGCTTCCAGTGATGCTATGAGAGTAGTTCTGGTCTGCAGAGCTGGTCAAGGGATACATCAATACACACTATATTTTCCATTGCAAGCAGATTTGCTTTTCAACACAGAAAAATGCAGTAACCTATTTCTATATTTTCTACACCAAATAACATTATTTGTAGTTTGATAGTGCTGTCATAGCTAATGTTTCCATTAGAATTACTTAAAATCTGTATAGAATTACTCAAATTTCTGTTTCAGTTTCACATAAGGAAAATTTCTGACCTCTTAAGTGTGGTCATATGACAAATGACAGTTTCCCAGCTAACTTTGGAGTCTGTTTTGAAATCATTAAATGTAGCGTAAAGTATTGCCCTATTGGCTGTACCAGTAAGACTTGCACAGAAATTCCTTTTATTTCAGTGTTAAGGGAGACAAGTCACTTAAATGTAAGCCTTACTAATAGCATAATATCCATGAGATTGACATCCAGTATGTATCACTATAGTAAGTTCAAATTGCACCTTCCAGTACCTGAAAACAAAAATACCAGAAATAATGTTTATGAATTGATTCTTTTTATTATCTACTTCAGAAGAGAAACCCTTTTCCCCTCAGACAATATATTATCATCCTCTGCATAAAAATCAATGCAAAATCCTGTACTGACTAATCCAGTCATCAAAATACAGCTAGAACACTGTGACTAGTGCTAGATAATTTGAAAAGGAAGTAAGTTTGACTGAGTGCATCTTTTGCTCTCACAAACCGACTATGTGACAACCATGAGCTCTTTATCTCATTAATCCTGATATTTTACCCTTCTTCTTGTGCATAGCTAGTGAGGAAAGAGTCCCCTAAGAACAACAGTAACCTTAGAAGAAAATGCTGTTGCTGCAGCAGTTCTTAGTAGGAAATTCATAGAATGGTTTGGGTTGAAATGGACCTTAATGCTCATCTAGTTCCAACTCCCTGCCACAGATTGCTTATGCCCTGCTGTATTGTTCCTTCAGCAGATGTCAAGGTGGGTAACATTCACCAGGAGAACCAGGGCTTGCAAACGGGATGCTGCTCCTGTCTGTCCATAGAGGGCCTCATCCACCTGGTCTTCCTGGTCGGGTTGCCTGTAGCAGATCTCCACTGTAATGTCCCCTGTCCTTGTCCTCCCTTTAATTTTGATCCATAAGCTCTAGCTCAGCTCCTCATTCAGCGTCTACAGATATGCAAACTTGAGCTTATTTCCAGTATTTTTCAGTCTTTCTTATAAATGAAAAAGAACTCCAAGAAGAATGCCGAGTAACAAAACTGTTTAAAAATCACATAAACTTTCTCTCTTCTATATAATTTGACTGTTTCTGTATCAGAAACACTTAGCTTGTATAGGATATGAGCTATTTACCTATTTATAACCTGCACAGCATGATCCCAGTCCCAGAGTACTCTAGACTTTTGCCTTTGGTTTCTTTAAGGTGATGTCAGGGAACTGTTACTGACTTAAATCATCTACAGTCCCATTTATCACAAGCTTTATACACTATTTAGCTTTGGTAGCATTCTGAGCTAAAAATTTCAGAAAATATTGCTGCAATCCTGTAAATATAAATAGAAAATTGGGTTCCTGGTCTTTTAAAAACCTTTGTGTAAAGTCACTATGTAAGTTGGATGTGTCTGGAATACAGTAATTGGCCCCTTTATTTCATGGTACTGTCCTTATTTTTCAAGCACAAAGAGTCCTTTTTGGTTGCATGGTTTAAGATATGTTAAACCTGGTTCTTGGCAAATGCCAGAAAACAGCATTGTGCTATATGTGCTAACACAAACACCAGGAGAGTTTGTGTTAATCGTGTGACCTCTTCAGCAGAACCATCACAACTGAAAGATTTCCTACGTTCTATATACCTTGAGACTCAAGAATTGAAAGACGTGATTGCAATGCCTAGTGCGATATTAAGTATGAAAGCAAACCCAGGCTTTAGGTGAGTTTTTGAGATGTCTTAGATAGTTTATTTCTGATCAGATGGAACTTCATATGAAGATGTACAGTTTTTTAATTTATTTTTTTTGTTAAGATAGGTTATCTACAAATTCCAGTAATTTTCTGGCAGGTTTTTTCATCCTTTATTATTTTCCACTTTTTTTATAGATTCCATAGTTGTTGAAGAAATGGGAGGAATATTGGCATTAGCCTTTTAGGGACAGCACACCACAAGCGCAGGGGCTGAGATATCTCAGTATGCCATTTCCAGTAACTGTTCCTGTTGTTTCTGAAAGCTAGTACCAGGAGAACTTGATATCCAGTGTGCCAACCCATTCTGAAAACCTGGAAGTAGGAATCTTCTGCTGAAATATGAGTGTTACTAGATAGATGTTGACTAACAGAGAGAGAGGGGTAAGCTGAATGTGTAAAA
The DNA here is from genome assembly GCA_002631895.1 of Agapornis roseicollis. Taxonomy (NCBI): domain Eukaryota; kingdom Metazoa; phylum Chordata; class Aves; order Psittaciformes; family Psittacidae; genus Agapornis; species Agapornis roseicollis. The sequence goes on from NDXB01001416.1 coordinate 33,882, forward strand.
GGTACAAGAGTAACTATTTAGAGAAGGTGACATCTATAAATGTAACACATTGAAAACTACGGTGTTGAGCCTGTCTGTCCCACTTTTCCTTTGCGACCTATGTTAACATTATACACTTAAGACATTATATCATTATTCTTATTTTAGTACGTTTTATGCCTAGAGTTTTAATATAAACAGAGGTGCTGACAGGAGCTTCAGTTTGAACAGGTTTAAATGTGAATTCAACTTCATGATTCTCATCAGGGAAAAAGACTAAGCAGTTTAAGTTGATTAAATTTTCTTAAAGCTGCAGCTAAATATAATGAAAGCCATTTGTGCATTTTTTTTGGTAGGAAAATTGAGTACCTCAATGTTAGTGACTGACAGCTTCATGCAATGAATTCTTTTCTTGTGAGACAGTCAAAACAGATTCAATTTTTCATAATCTTCTGCAAGGTAGTTTCAATTTTCTGATTTTTAGAGGAAACCCAGCTTTCTCATTCAAGTGTTGGCTTGTTAGAATGAACTGTGTATGTCAAATTACTACACATACACTTCATGTAGATATTCCTTAAATATTAGTGTGGGGTGTTCCTGCTTACAGCAGGGGGGCTGGAACTAGATGACCTTAGGGTCCTTTCCAACCCTAACTATTCTATGATTCTATGATTATATTTTCTTGTACTATGGACATCACAGTGATCAATTTTTTCTTCCTTTTTATTAAATTAAATTTCTTTTTCTTTATTGTTATTTATGAAGTGCTCTAGTTAAGTAAAACTATAGATCAGATTCTGTCTAAATGTCTATTTGAGTGTGAGCCAAGTTCCAAGCATGCTCATGCTTCATATGAAGAACAGTGGTGTTGTGAACTTAGAAATTTGTCCATCAGTCAGGCTCTGGCTGAAGTTGGTATGTGTTTACAAGAGGTTATTCTTTCATGTGAGAAATGGAACATCATAAGAGCTTGAATAGAAAGGGAAAACAATCTGTCTGATGTGTCTCTGACTTGTTGAGATGAGTCTTGGAAAAAATGTGAAGTTTTCAAGTATTGGGTCAGTTTTTCTGAAGCATGGTGCTTCAAAGAGTTTATATTCTATTGCTTATGGTTAATGCTCATCCTCAGATATTTTGTAGGCAGAGTAGATTAACAAACAGTGGCTCTCTTGCCTTTTTAGTCTTTGCTTTAATTCATTAATATTTTGGGAAGCCATCTAGAAATCAGAGATGCTCCCTTTTGCTCTTGATACTTAAAGCAGGCTAGGATTTTCTGATAGAGAAATAGCCAACATTGTCGTTGAACAAAGCAGTTAAACACATAAGGGTCTTCAAGGAAAGAACTAAGTGGAAGAAGCTATTGTGACCTCTGCCTTTGAACTTCATAGAACCACAGACTGGTTTGGGTTGAATGGGACCTTAAAGCTCCCTGCCATGGACAGGGATACCTTCCACTAGAACAGTTTGCTCAAGGCCCCATCCAACCTGGCCTTGAACGCTGCCAAGGATGGAACATCTGTAAGACGAACTTCTCCAAGAGTTTTACAGTGCCTGAAGCATTTTTTGCTTGTACTGTTTGAATGTAAACATCTTCTAGTAAAATGCCTGTATGTATTACAAGATGCTTCCCTTGGCCAGAGGTTATGAACAAGTCTAGGAAGTTTCAAGTTTGAATAAGCACTAGGGATTAGAACAGATTCTTGACGTTGCTCACTGTGTCATTGCCATCATTTAAAGTATCATGACAATATAATTAAAATGAAGGTTTTTGTGTCTTGAGTGTCTTCAATGTTAGATAATGTTCAACAGAGTGATTTAAACTATATTCAAGGGGACTACTGTGTCTAGATGTGGCCTTTTTTTAATCTTGTCACTGAAGCAGGCATTTGGCATGCACTGTGTGGTAGACGCATCTAGAACGTCATTATCATCAGTCATTGAATGGAAACAATATATTCAGTATTTACAATTGTCCAGCAGTTTCTGATTGTTAACTTTCTTCCCATCACAGTGAGAGGACACAATCCTTGTATGCTGGTAACTGTGGGGTGAAAAACCCAGATGTATTGGCTCAATGGCGAGCACCTTGGAAGAAGTGCTACTTGGACAGTCCAATAGATCATAGACTACACCCAAACACAAGTCAGTTTATTTAAAAATGGAAATCTAAGAAAGCTTCAGTTTTATTTTGGTCCAAAAATTTGATCCATCCTCTTCCTCTTCTTGCATGTTATGGAAACATTCTTGCTGAAAGCTCAATACTTTTTGATATGCTCTTAGGAATTATGCCTGTTCCTAGCTCCAGTGTGCTGCTCCATGGGGCAGGAGCTCAGAGACCAATGCTTGAAAAATCAGATTAGACACCATGGACTGTGTCACTTTTCAGTGCACATTATTGGACTTGCACCATTTTGCTCCAAGTTTCTTTGACATCTTTTGTCTTGTTGGTGTTAAGTCATGCAAGTCCACTGATGTTAACTATGTAAAATAACTTCCCATAATAAAACAGTTTATATTATGATCCTGGTTGTTTTTTTCTTCATTATAAGAGATAACTTGAATAACTGGTGGATTCAAACACTTAGCCACCGCTTCCCTCTGATATAATGAGAAATCACAGTGCTGTTATGTGCCTCTGTTTTGCTTCACCTCTCCATGTACTGATTATGCCAAATGTTGTGTTTAAAGCAAATTTAAAAACTTAGACAGAAAGTCTGTACTTAGGTGGACATTGAAAAGTCTTTCAGGTGTGTTTCTAGATTTTCTCTTGAATAACAACTTGCGTTCCAGCTCCCACACTGAGCAATAGAATCTCAACTGCTTTTTCACCAGTTTAAAAACTTTCTATTAGCTCTGTTGCCCTCTGATATTTTAGGGTACATTTTTGGCAGCAGTTCCTTCACTTCTTTGACATTTTTGGATCATAAGACTGTAGCAGCTTCCATACTTGCCAGGCCTGCCATAGGAAATATCCTTGGGGATAACTGTCTCAGTGCTTGGAAACATATCCTTTTCCTGTCACTAGATTGTAAGTTTCCAAGGATATCTTTGGATAGCTCCACTATTGGATTTATTCAGAAAGTCAGAGAGGTCAGTGAGTGCATGGGAAAGAGGATCAGTAGAAGCAGTAAAGGCAAGCATATGTAATGATTCATTCCAGTAAGAGATTTCATCCTAATAAAAAATACTCTGGAACCAGTGCTTGGGGTTGTTGCCTTACAACTCTTTCAGGTATTATAAGTAACAAAGCTTTTTGATCCCACCATATATCTAAGTCAATGTCCACCCTGTTTTACTGAAATTGGTGCATTTGATAGAGTTGATTGAAAGAAAGATTTTCCTAGAAGCATCAACTCCAGAAATGATCTTCATACTTACTCAGGTAGCACATGTGCTGCAGTGCCAGGGAACAGACAAGTGCTGGGCCATGTGGGAATGAGCAGCATTGCCCTGCTTGCTGCCTTGCTGGAGAGAGCTGCCATGGAATTTAGCACCTCATAAGATGAGACATTGTCTTACATGCATCAGGACAGTACAATATTAATGTGCTTTCTGTTGTAAAATGGAGATACTTAATACATGTATTTCATCAGGGCTTATTGTTTAGTAATGGGATTCATTTATACGTTTGGTTATTACTGGAGACAGTGTGAAAAATCTGGCCACGTCACTTTAGTGGTAAGTGGATTTTGTCATGCATAAAACGACCATCTCTTTGTTAGCTATCAAAACTGTGAAAGCATGCTTGGAGCCACACCAAATATAACATTACTATTAACTTCCTTTTCACTTAGCCATAATTGCCTCATGAACTGGAATGTGCAACTTGAATTGGCTTACTTAAGGAACAAAAATCTTCTGTTCTTGCCATGTAGAATAGAATAAGAAGTAGTAAATAAAAGAAAGATTTTTAATTATAAGGAAGTTCCTCTTTCTGGGAAGACTTTCTTGTGGAAAGAAATAGGTGCAGGTTTAAAAAAGAGAGGTCAGTAGTGACTTGTGACAAGACACTGAAGAAGTGTTTGCTGGAATCCAATCCATCCACTCATTTGTAACAGACACAGTTAACCAGATCCTGAACAAAAGGCAGTAAAAATAAACAGCTGGGCACTCAACAATTAGCAATAAAACCCATCATGGATACTTTCCCCCCTTGTGTGCAAAATTATTGTGGAAGAGAATCATTCTGAGTGGCTTTGTTTAAATGTGTGTTTTTCACATGTATTCACAGGAACACGCTATTCGGAAATTTCTGGGCTGCGTGTCTGTATCTGCAGCACATTCCCTGTGCAGCAAAGAACACACACACAGCTTTGGGATGTGGAGCCATTCCTTCTAGATTTCTAAAACCCATTTTATTTCTAAACCTGCACTATGCCTCTTGCAAAGAAGTGTAACACTGGAAGGGCTGCAGAGCACATGGGTTTTTGAATTACATAAGGTTCTGACAACCCTGGATTTTGGGTTTGCGCTTGTTAGTACATGAAAAGCACAAAAGCAATTTTGAAATGTCTTAGATGGTTTTGCTGGTGCCCCCATAAAGTCCAATAGTAATTAATGCAAAGACTCCAAAAAAATTCAGCAGGACTAAATTTGATTGTAAATCCCTCAGGGATGCAGACCAGTTGCAAATACTTGTAGCACTTAGCAAATTATTAATATTCAGAATAATCTCACACTTCACTACTTCACTCAGATGTCCCATACATAGCCTCTGCCTAAGCCAGGACAGGTGTTCTATATCCTGTGTCAAATTTTGGGAATCCCAAAGGGCTTGTGTTATGATAATGTGTAAATGTACACTGCAGGTTGCTTTCGCCTCAGTCCTTCAATGTGCTTTAAGCACTTGCTGAGCTCCAGATACTTCTCAGTGTCAGCCGTCACTGTCAGAGAAAGGTAGAGTTAGTGTCTGGGCAAGGTGGCATCTGTGTTGGAGTGCAGGAAGCAGGGACATGGATGTCTTAGTCACTTGGCTGCATTTCCTTTGCATCTGTGTTTTCCTTGCAGTCAGTGGAGAGGACCAAGCAGAGCAGTTCATCTGTTTCACATGCCTACCTCAGGGTAAGAGGGACTGTGGCTTAAAAATGTCTGATTCTGCTGGCTTTGTTTCCAACTACTTCTTTTCAGAGCAGCAAACGTGATATTTGTGGAGGAAGGGTATTTTTCTGTGATTTAAAGGAATAACAAAATGAAGAGGAAACTGTAAAACCCCTGTATTCGTCATAAAGAAACTTATCTCAGTGTATAGGCGTAGAGCACTTCCTAATCTGGTAATGAATGCTGCACAGGTATGCAAGTGCGATAATAAAATTATATTGACAGCAAAAGTGTTAAAACCAATGTAACTGAACTTTAGGACTTTTCATTACTACACAGCCCTGAGTCCATAACATTATTCCAACAAATGTGGGAGGGAGCAATGAGGACAAGGGGAAATGGATTTTAACTGAAAGAGGGTATTTTAGATTAGGCATTGGGAAGAAGTTCTTCCCTGTGAGGGTGCTGATGTGCTGGCACAGGGTGCCCAGAGAAGCTGTGGCTCACCCATCCCTGGCAGTGTTCAAGGCCAGGTTGGACAAAGGGGCTTGGAACACCCTGCTCTAGTGGGAGGTGTCCCTGCCCATGGCAGGGGGATGGAACAGGATGAGCTTTAAGGCCCCTTCCAACCCAAACCAGTCTGGGATTCTGTAAAAACAAGTTAATAAAAATATGTTTATTTATGCCTCAAATAGCATCAGAGCATAGTTTGTCACAAACTCCAGGCAAGAAGCCTTCTGAAAACTACAAGCTCATGTACAGACATGTGATGATACTAATTACAGGCATTTATTTTATAAGCATGCACTTAAGCACTGCACAACAAAAAGGTAGCACTTCACTATTGCTGTTCTCGCATTTCATAACAGTGCACAGAGAATTCCATTTTTTATGTCCCTCAGAAATTACGCGTTGTCCTCATTTAAGAGAATATGTAATGCACTGTTCTGCTGACATTAAGTCAATTGTCACTTCCATGTCTACTGGATTCAAACAACCTTTCTGAAAAGGATCCCATACTGATGCTTGTTCTATGTAAAGGCCATAGCAGGAAACGTGCCATTAGTTCTTGGCTTGAGAAAACTGGAAAAGTATGTTCACTTCTAGATTTGGTTTTTCCTGCCAGCCTTTTGTGGTGTGAGGTTTTCTAATGTCATTTTAAAGTGAGAAAACAATTATTCTGTAATCCTTTCTCACTAACTTAACGAAGCCCATATACGCCTCAGCTTCATGGTGTGAAGTGAGGATAAGGGGTCTTCTCTCCTTGTCCACAGGCTGTGTGATTTCCAGAGAGGAGCTTAGACTTTATTCTTCTTTTTAGGCCTCCCACACTTTCTGTATCACAAGTCAATCAGAAGTTTAAATTCTCACACTTGTGGCTGTTTCTGATCAGATAGACTTGATTTTGCTGTTTACCAAACCCTCTTAAAGTTTTGCCCTTTCCTAAAGATCATTTTCTAAATAGGAAAGATTAGATTTCTGTTTAGATTTCAGTCATAAACTTTAATTCAGCCAAACACAACTATCTGCTCCTCAACAGTCTGATCTCACCAAACAACATTTCCCAGCACTGTTTGGAACCAATACTTAAAGTCACTTTCCATCCACATGGACAACCACGAGTGCTCTGAAAGAGTGTCTTCATAAATGTGACTTACAGTGCACATAACGGGTTTTGCCTGTATAGGGCAAATGTAGTAAACAATAATGACTTTTATCAGGTCTGTAGAAGCTGAAATGATGGAGAAGAGATCTGTATTTTTTCTTGTTATATTGGTTTCTGTCTGGACATTCTTAGCTTATACATGAAACTTACCTGATAGTACAGGAAGATGTTATCAGAGAATCTGGATACCATCAACCACAATGAGTGAAGAACTTAAGAAGCTGAAAGTGTAAGTGCAATTTAGTGTGTTTGAATACACCTGTTTATTCCCCATAGGTCCTCTGAAGTACAATGGGCTTCTTTGTAGGTAAATCCTTTCTCAGGATCAAAGATTAAGCACTTTAAATGTTCATAGTCATTCTACTAAATAATGTATTAAAGTGCTTTCTTACCAGCGTGGAATACAGTCTAGCACAGCCTTTGATGAGCAGCAGAAGGTTGTTCAACACCACCATTAAAGAGCTGCTAGCATAACATCTTATGCCTACATAAGCAAACAATTTGTCAAGCAGGAAAGAAGAATTTTGGTTCTGTGCCATCTGTCCATTTGAAAGCTTGTCCCACTTGTAGCGCAAACGGCCTAATTCTGCACTTCACAGGGCAGGAGATACTGTTGCCAAAGTTGCTATCTCAGTTGCCACATTATTTGTTTTTATTGCCATAGTTCTGCAATGAGGTTTTGCAGCTTTACACTCCCCAGAAATAAAAATATAAATACAGACTGCTGCAATAAGGGAGGCCCAGGGAATCTGCAGAGACTGAGGCAAAGATCTTCTCATTTGTGTGTTCTTATTATGAAAATCTGTTTCTTTCTTCTAACATAAAATACCACTGGGGGAGGGGGATGTGTGGAGAATTAATCAATGGGGTGTTCACACAGAAGCACTGGGAGAGATTGCAGAGAGACGGGCTTTGTTGGAGTCAATAGCAATAGGAAACTTCTCATTTATTACAATAAATGCTAGTTATTTTTATGAGCAGAGCATTCATGATCCATTGATCAGGACCATTGTGGGTAAAACATTCTACAAACAGAGCAAAATTTGGTTCTGGTCCCAGAGGGCTTACTGTTAAAGTGTAAAAGAGACTTAGAGTAGTTAGAAGTACATGAGAACATGAGTGAGGCACTATGCATCAGTATGGTGAGCAATCTACCTAGAAAATATGTTTCAAGATCTTAGAATCATAGAACCACAGACTGGTTTGGGTTGGATGGGACCTTAAATCTCATCCAACTCCAATCTCCTGCAATGGGCAGGGGCACCTCCCACTAAACCAGGTTGCTTCAAGCCCCATCCAACCTGGTCTTGAACATTGCCAGCAATGGAGCGCTCACAGCTTCCTTGGGCAACGTGTTCCAGTGTCTTACCACTTACAGTAAAGAATTTCTCCCTTCTATGTAAAATAAATCTACCCTGTTTAAGTTTGAGCCAATTGCTCCTTGCCCTGATCTGATGAGCAGGCGGGGTAGCATGGTGTGCTCAGCAGATCCAGTTTTTGGTACTTCACAAAAAATGTGACTGTTAAGGAACTAATCAGGAATATCTCAAGTTACAAGAATTTCTTGATGTCAAGATGGGATGAGCTCCAGTAACACAGCACTTTCACACAACTTCACCTTTAACATTAATGATAGTTCTTTAAAAAGTTTCAAGACAGTACTATCAGATATAATGCAGTTGATCAAACACTGTTGTATGGGCCCATAAAAGGTATCCATGTTGGGCTTTTCTACTGAATTATGAATCTGTGCCATTATTACAGACAGCTGGGTTTTGAATAGCACCTGTATTTCCTAACTGGTTATGGGGAGGCCTATGTATATATACATATATATATATCTTTTCCATATCCTCTTTTTCTTTTTTTTTTTTTTTTTTCTTTTTTTTT